>OX453274.1:36167713-36242713 GCA_949710005.1 Ricordea florida
GCGAGGTTCGACTGTATTTTTGTTTAAGTGTAAACTCTAGTCTAACACACTTAAGTTCGATTCCTGCAACTTTAAAAAAAACTTTTATATCATTCTTCGACCTTCTGTCCACAGTGTTGGTCAGCGACAGTTAGTGTGTTTAGCACGCGCGCTCCTCCGTCAAAGTAAAATCCTGGTCCTCGATGAAGCTACGGCCGCAGTGGACCTAGAAACGGATGAGCTCATTCAGCAGACCATTCGACGGGAGTTCGCTGAACGCACATTGCTTATTATTGCTCACAGGCTCAACACCATCATGGATTGTGATAGGTAAGAAGGGGATGTAGGAACAGGAGAGAAGCGGAGCATATTTTTAGGTACCGTTTACTTAAGGAGGGTCGATAGCCACTCGTTTTCCTATTGACTGTATGCAACCCTGCCGGCGTTTTCATGTTTGTTTAAGACTCATTATATGGCTGGTTCCGCGAGCGGGAAAAATGGGGCGAGTCCTGAGTTCTGATTGGCTACCCGACCAGGCAAGATGGACCTCTCTTTTGCTCGCTGGGAATTTGCCGCCTCTTGCGAAACATAAGAAAATGGCCATGAACAAATCCTTTATTGACGAAGCTTTTTAGGTCAATATGGCTGGATATTAGTGTCGTTCTTCTTTTGCGTTTTAAGTAAAATGTTAAAGTACTTGGCCAATGTGGAGCCACTTTGGTGGCACGCATGGTCAATAACGCATACATATTTACCCGATGTCACACGTTAAATACCTAGAGTTATTTTTCTTTCTCCTTTTACAAACAGGATTATGGTACTTCAGACTGGTTCCGTAGCAGAGTTTGACACTCCAACGAGATTACTTGCAAATAAAGGCCTTTTCTACGGCATGGCGAGGGACGCAGGCCTGGCCTAAGTGCGCATGTGCTCTCAAGTCTGAGGATGTCTTGTGAAATCCAAATAAGTTCGTTTGGTCACCAAGCAGGCGTTATGCGCCTTGGTTTAACTTAATCGGTCAGCGGAAAGTTGGTCTGGTTGCTAAGTTTCTCACCGATGCAGTTCAGTTTAGAGGTTTAAGAGACAATTCGTCTTGCATCTGATCGTGATCGCTGTAGTCAGCTTCGCCGCCGCTGTTTGGCTCGTCACGCAACGCTTCTTTGGGATAAACGTTCTGTGACGGGCCAGACAACTCCTGCAAAAGTGACTATCATTGCTGTAGTTTGAAATGAACTATTGTCGAATAAGCTCTTTTCAAGTGGGAGAGAGAGGATCCAAAGTTTATTTGAAAACAGAGTCCTCAAAAATAATCACAGTATTACACCTTGATATTTGACTCTTTTCAGCTCTTTCTTTCTATCGTAAAAATCAAATGGTTATGGAGAGAACTGGGGACCCGTTAGTCAATTTCTGCTCGCCTCAACCCTCTCTCATCCCTTCACGAGTTACAAATCTTCTGTTAGGATCTCAGACGTTTCATTACGATATGTAATGACAGTACGATACTTTTGCAACAAAAAGGAAACGAACGGTTACTTAACGGTTTCACAGAGAAACAAATCAATTCTAAGTCATTTACATCAATAAATACTGCTAGTTTTTCTTTACAAATAATGACAATACGTTTAAAATAACTTTCACCTGACAAATTGCAAATCGTAAAAAAGACAAAAGAAACTTTGCTCTCGAACGTCAAACTGAGGTGATTGGACGAGGAAGCTATTAACATGCGCCAATTACAGCGCCTTCAACGTAAAGGCAAACCAATAAAAACTTCGTTCACCCATGCATATCGAAAAACAAGATTACAGAACAAAAAGCATTCAATCAACACTGGTGGCCTCCTGCAAAATAACAATAGACAAAATAAAAACCCTTCACACCATTTTTCAGCGAACATTTTTCTCTGCCGGCCCGCACTGATTATATTAATAAGTTTAATTTTCTTAACAACTATGCCTGGACTGCATTATTTTTAAAGAAAAGGTTTTAAAAATAAAAACAATACATACAAAAAAGGTGAAAATAAAACTGAAACGCGTTTCTGTGTTAAACGGATTTTGTCTATACGAAAGCAGAATGCCAGTTGGAAATTACTTCTTTCAGATGACATATTTTACACATTTGCCTATATATAGCTCAGCTATCGTTCGTTAAAACGAAAGGTGTAAAGGCTGAACTCAAAGGCCGCGTTGAATCTCAAACGTTCGTTACCACTGGTCGTGAAGAAAGAAGAAGGCGCTTAGGAAAAAAACAAGCAATGCGCCTAACCCTGAATTCAGAAGAACTGAATGCAAAACAAACGTGTGGTACAGAACTGCGTGACACACGACAAGCAAAGTAGAAAGTGATACACAAAAATATGGTTTATCAACGAGTTGATAAAGTAAGTGATGGTAATCATATTGTTTCGAGTTCAATTTGTGATTTTTAAATGCACAAGTGAGTTTTTGAAAAACTCACGTGTGCAAATAAATCACAAATTGAACTCGAAAAGTGAAAGATTACTTATTGCTAGTTGTACACGAAAAATTTTGATTTGTAATTTGCACTGGTGTTACACTTTTTACACTTATGTTACACTTTTTGCACTGGTGTTACACGTGAATTGCACATCTTTTAGCCAATCACAATCCAGTAATTTTTTCATGTATATCAGCATAGGTAATAGCATGGTTTGTAGTGATATTTGGTATAAATACCACGAGGGATATTTCAAAATTGTTGTACATAATTTCAAGAGCCGTTAGGCGAGTGAAATTTGAGACAATTTTGAAATATCTTGAGTGGTATTTATGCCAAATATCACGCACAAATCATGCTATTATTTGTTTATACTACTACTCGCACAAGGTTTGTAATTTTCACTTGTAGGTATTTCAAAGAAAGCAGAAATACCACTGCTCTTAGCCAATCAAATTACAGAAATTTCTTATGTAGTAGTATAAGTACTGTAATACCACCGTAAGATCTAGGGTAGCTGGCGTTTAGCGCATTAGCCCTTCGTCTTTCACAGTTCCCCTAAAATCTTATATTATCCACTCGTTTGATAAATCATGTTTTACGTGAATGTTTCAGTTACCCACGAACAAAGCAACAGTTTCTTTAAACTACAAACTAAATCCTTTCCAGTTAGTAGGTGATACAATCTACTTGAAAAGATATTCAGTACTTAGTGGTCACAGTTTGGTGAATTTGTGTCTGCTCCAGATTCTTCAGCCTCTAGAACCAGTCGACTCAGTTCCCCAGCACTGTAACCCAACAGGTTTTTCAAATCGCAAACAAACTTGTACACAAATCTGGCAAGAACAAAAAACAAGCACTCGACTTTGGGCTTTCACTAACAATCTCTGTCAACTTTTTAGAAAGCTACTGAACAGTACGGTATCATTTGTAGTACTGTTTGTTTTGCTATACAGTGTGGTTCTAACTTTTTCATCGGTAGATCAAACCATGCAGTGTGACAAATCTTTGTCAAGCTACTGAAAAGTACTGTACTGTGGTACTGTTTGTTTTACTATAGTGTGCTTCTGACTCTTTCATCTGTGGATCAAACCATGCATTGTAGCCATTCTTTGAAAAGCTACTGAACAGTACTGTACTGTGGTACTGTTTGTTTTAATATACAGCGTCGTTCTATCTTTTGTTGATCAGACCATGCAGTGTGAGCATTCTTTGGAAAGCTACGGAACAGTACTGTAATGCGGTACTTTTTGCTTTACTATACAAAAATGAAACCTTTCCCACCTTTTCCCATGCACCTTATGAATCATGTCTCCATCGTAGTAGTAGCGCAATGCTCGGCTGAGCTTCTCGTAGTTCATGGCTGGCTTGTTCTTTCTTCTTCCCCACTGCTGTGCTACCTGCTCCGGATCGTTCAGCTTGAACTCACCATTTTCACCGACCCACATGATAAGGTGTCGGCTCCGACGATCAGTCAACAATTCAAGAAGGAATTGCCAAAGCTGAATCTGTCCATTGTTGCCTAGTACAAATATATAATGGTAATTGAACTGAGTGGAGTGCAATTTGGTCTGAAATCATACAAGTGATTTCATATATCAGACCAAAATTGCACGACACGAAGTTCAATTATCACTTTATTACACTCATTTTGAAATCACACAGTTTTTTTATCAATACTACTTATTTATTAATCCACTTCAGGTAGCCCAGAGTAACTTTTGTTTACAAAAATGATGCGATTCAGAGCAAAAAAATGGTGCAATTTGTGAATAAATCACACTGCTATTAGCCAATCAAATTGCAGTGATCACCTGTGATTTCAAAATGGATGTAATAAGTAATGGTAATAGGACTGAGTGGAGTCCAATTCGGTCTGTAATCATACGAGTGATTAACAAAATCGGACGAACGCGTAGCGGGAGTCCGATTTGTTTAATCACGAGGATGATTGCAGACCGAATTGGACGACACAAAGTCTTATTACCAATTAATCATAACTTTAACAAAATTTGTGACACATAAACTTCTTTTTTTAAAATCAAAACACACGAAATTCCAAGATTTTTTATGTCAGCAGTGAAAAAAAGCCATTTAAGCGCGCGCGTGATGACGCGTACTGTCCAATTACTCAGGCATAACGCGTACTGTCCTATTTAACTGTCCTATTAAGGCTGAAATCAGGGCAGTTGATAGCCAATCAGATTTGAGAATTTTGTTATAGTTATGATTAATAAAACAATAAATGGGTGCAAAACGTCCACAGGTGGATCATCCTCCACTGTTTCATGGTTGAACTAGAAATTGGAGGTGTTGGTTTTTGAGTAGGGAGGAAACTCCTCTGAGTAAGAACAGAACCAGTATCAAACTCAACCCGGTCGAGATGGTGGGAATCGGGTGATAGACAAAACACTGACCCACCCACCCCCCCCCAGTCCATAGACAACCCAATAGACTACCTTAATTCATTGTTCCAGTATAATTATTCAAAATGGCGCGCAGCGTTCCACATGGCCTTCAGCTGCCATTTTCAATAATTATACCGCAACAATAAAATTAGGTAGTCCATTGGGTAGTCCATGGACTGGGGGTCAGTTCTTTGTCCATCGCCTGGGAATGGAGCCTGGGTCACAGAGAACTCAGAAGCGAGGCGACTGTTGTCACCTCTTCACCAACCTTGCTCTCCAAACAAGGAACGAATCACAAATTAGTCAGTTATTAGCGGGTCATCATCCCGACCAGGACAGATAGTAAACTGCCTGATTTGAATCTGTCCATTATAGCCTGGTTTACAATCATGAGAAGCGAAAGCATAAACACAAGAAAACGCTAGTGCATATCGAGGTGAAATGAGCACAAGCATAAGCAAAAGAAAAACATTTTTCTTTCTCTTGTGCTTGAGCTATGCTTATTTCACAAGTGGGAACTGGCGTGAAATAATCACAAGCACTTTATAAGCGCAATTCTGCCATCTTGTTTCTTGACATGTGACTCGCATTGCGCGCGCGTAAGCCGCTAGTGTGAACAGATACTAATATGCACTATCTCACAAGTGTGAACAAGGCTTGATACATGTAAGAGGGGAGAGGAACGGTTTAGGGAGGAGGGAGAAACGGCCAAAAAACAAATAGGGAGGAAGGAGAAAGGAAGCAAAAAAATAGGGAGAAGGGAGAAACGGCCTAAGAAATTAGGGAGGAGGGAGAAACGGTCGAAAAAATTAGGGAGGAGGGAGAAAAATAGGGAGGAGGGAGAAACGGCCGAAAAAATTAGGGAGGAGGGAGAAAAAATAGGGAGGAAAGAAATTTACCTGCTCGTTCCTCTCCCCTCATGTAACAGGAACAAATCACGAAATATTTAGATTTGTGTTATGTCATGAAATGATTTTATCAATGAATCATGAAAGGATTAAGCTTAAAAATCAACAACAAAAACTGAATAAGTACTGCGTAATTTGTAGTTTTATTACCTGTTCTGTTTCCTGGACACGACTTTCCATCAATACTCTTGTTTTTGTCCTCATCATCGCCGCTGTTGGCATCTACAGCAAAAATTATCACTACAATGATACAATGTGACCAACTTAGAGCGAGAAATTTCTTGAGGTTAAATATACATGTAGCTCGATAGCCGAGCTATAAACAGCGTACATAAATGAAATTCCTCACTGCAGTCCTAAAATTGTGAGGTCAATAAGCAGTTTATTTTGTACATCATTTCTTCCAAAACCGGGTAGCCAGGTTAACGGAACGTTGACAGCACTTGCATCCCACTTCTCTGATCCTATTTCCAATCCCCCCGTCTCGTGTAAGTTGAGTTTGCTGTTGGTTTTCCCCTTGTTGCAAGAATTTTTCTCCGGGTTCGTTGGTTTTTCTCTCTCCACAAGAACCAGCACCTCCAAATTCAAATTTACTCTGGTTCCTAAGCGCATTTCGTTATTTCGTTATGTTAAGGCGCGCCACAGAAATTGATAAAGGTATCATAATTTTAAAACCGTACTTCCATGTACATGTATATGCACAGCCAAATTCGAAACAGGGCAATAGTTAATGGAGCTTAAGAGAACACGAGACGATGCCAAGGATGGTACTACTGAAACAATGAACTTGTTTTCCACTAGTATTGTTGCCGGCAGGCTTGTTTCATTTTATTTTCATTTTTCTTTCAAACTGTAGAATTTTCCAATCGTCACTATGAGCATGTCTTTGGAAATTTCTTTGGGCGATTTTTGTCGTTGTCCACTTGCGTTTTCCCGAAAAAGTGGAAAAATGGTCATTCCATGCACGGTGTTCTTTTTCAGAGAGAACAGCAAAGAAACCTACCAAACTATTTTGCATGTGCAGTTTCATTGTTCGGCTCATGAACGCTATTAGTTGGTGCCGTCTTTGTCGACGTCTTCGTCGTGTTTTGCTTAAACTCCCTTATAACTCAAAAGGAGGGCTGGCCTTCACAGGCTATTATCACCAAAGCTGCAACGATAATTATAGCTAAACCCATACGACAAGAAGCTGACAAACAAGTTCATGTGTATTATGGTGTTTCACAGTGTGTTTAACAGTTTAAAAGTTCAAATACTGTACCTGCAGAGGGAGACTTCACTTCACCAGGACTATTCTGTGGTGACTGACTAATAGCTACAGATGGATCAGGGGATACACCTGCTAAACCTAGTGGATCAAACACACTGATTACCACAAGTCTTTTCCACATGAGCAGTATTGTGTTACATGGTTTCTTTTGTTGTCACTCAAAAACTTTGTGCACTCAGAAAGTCACTCAAAAACTCAGTGCATTATACATGTACCTAGCAGTGGGCCTAATCGAACCAAGGCCACGCAAACAAATTTTGATACAAATTATCCTATCACGACAGAGTACCTTATAATAATAATAAAAATAATGAACTTTATTTGAGTGTCAACTGTATCTAGCACTGACGTACTAATTGGGGACACTGTAAAGCACAACTCAAATCAAATCAAATCATATTTAAATTAAATCAAATCAAATGTTGGTTTTTGTGGAGGGGAAAACCGGAGTACCCAGAGAAAAACCTCTCGGAGCAGAGTAGAGAACCAACAAACTCAGCCCACATATGACGCCAGAGCCGGGAATCGAACCCGGGCCACATTGGTGGAAGGCGAGCGCTCTCACCACTGTGCCAACCCTGCTCCCCTTATCTTATGTTTTATATTTGGCTTAAAATGCACATAAGCTCTATAACTGTACAAAACATATCAAGATTGAAAAGAATCATCTCAGTTGGTAGCAACTCTCCACAAATCTGTTGTTCAGCATCAAAAAGAGACATTCTATATTTGTATGAAAATAATATTTATCTGGATGGCCTTGGTTCAAGTTGCACTGTAATTATCAAAAGTAACTTCTAAATGAATGTTGTTGCAGATACATTGAAAGTGTAAGAGCTCATGCTCCAACAAAAAACCTTAAACGAACTTGTCATTCGAGGTAGAAGCAATTTGTGAATAAGGAAATATCTGCAACTGAAGTGGCACTTTTATTAACACAAAAAGAACTTTCATTAATTTGAATAAACCAACACAGGAGTTAAGTACTGTAAGCAAATCCCTACATCAATTTCCAGTATTGGAAGGCTAATAAAACACTAATCCATATTATGCTGATAATTAATTGTAAGTTATAAAGGTCCCATATATGCTTGGAGTTTAGAAACCAGTATACTGTAAATCAGCACTTCCAGAGTCAGAAGAACACGCAAGTTAACACAAACAAACAGTGTGTGATCTGTTACATAGAACACAGCTATCAAGATGTGAAAGGAAATTTGAATAATAACCATTTATACTCTTTTTTCTGTATATTTGCTGACCTTTTAAAGAGAATGCTGCGGACGTGTTAGCTGTGGTGCTTAAAGTAGACTCTTCCTTTGTTGCTGGGAATGATTCAAAACCTGCAGAAATAGTTTAAAATAGGGTTTATTTCAAAACAAAATGATATTTTGTTTTTGGAAATTTATGTTTAATCTTCCTAATGCTGGCAAGATGTCAGTCTTCTTAATATGAATACTTGTCACAAAATTGTTTAAGTCATAAGTTGATTTTTATTGGTTACTGGCAACCAAATTAATATCATTAATCAATAAGTATTTATTAAAAATATTAGTATAATAATTACTTAATCTCGTTTGCTAGTGCTTTGACCCACTTAAGGGGTGTTGACATGAGAAAGCTCCTCCTGGCTCAAGTGTCATACCCGAATTACAGTAGTATACTTGATTTTGTTTTGTGTTTACATGATGACTATTAAATGTACATTTGATGCTTAAATTGACATAAAATATGCACATGATCTACCCATTTCAGTATGCTTAACCCTTTAAGTCCCAAAGGGTCTCCCTGTGATGAGTAAAATCATCTGGCATTTAAGCCAGAGTGACATCTATAAAGACACTATTTGGGCTTTTAGGGTTAAGTCAGGGTTGTCACTAAGATTTCAAGTTGCCTGGTAATTGTTGTTAATAGCCGGGGAAGTCGCAAGCGGTCATGTCGTAATTGAATTCAAACGTTTGTTACTGATATGATTGATAGAAGAACTTCCCAGCCTCCAGTCTAATACATGTAGTTTTTGTAGTGACATTAATTGATCATCGCAGTGTAGTTTTGTTAATACAAGAACTCCCTTGTAACCTTGACAATAATATTGATACAGATAATATTGGTACTGTGCTTTTTTTTAAAGTATTGCCCAATAAAAAAGATAATAACAGTGCAAAGTCACTGACAGTAAACACAGATCACACTGGAAAACTGACATTATTTGCATACTATAATGTTTACAACCATGTAAAAAAAATACCCACCATTCTGTATAACCGAGATCTGCTGTCCATTACTTTCAGAAACCATTACAGGGGATCTGACACTACCTGGAAATAAGCACGTCACAAATGAGAAAAGGGCGAAACATTCTTCACTTAAATCTAACAAACTACAACTACAGTCAGTATGTAAAATGCAAATTTTCAAGTTTCTTTTTAAGCTATTACTCAAGTAGAAATATTGCAAAAAAAGCATTTCTGTGGTGAAATGTACATAAGTTAATTATTGATTCACAACATATGGTGTCTTTGTGTTTTGCATGTCTCTCTAGTGGCCATACGCAAATGTATATACATGTACCTGTATTTATAACTAGAGATGCAGAGTCAAATATCAGATTCATGAGAACCAGTGAGTTGGCAGTTCAAAACATTACATGTATTTGTCTCACTCTGAAGCAGTGTTCAACAAGATTGTTTTATCACCCACTGTCTCTCTTGGCAGCTAATGTATACATTTAGTTGGACTGCAACGCAGGATAGACCAATACATGTATATGTTTATATTCTACTTACTCTCAGTATTAGCACAGCTGATCACAGGAACTTGCTGAGCAAGAGTTGCAGGTGAGTGAACTGTCTTTGAGCTCCCTAGAATGCAACAAGCATTGCTCTATATTGTGATTTAATAAATGTTACTACTGTAACATAATTTCTCTACTGTTATTGTATAGGCTTGCACAAACCAAGGTGCATTTACAAGAAATGGAGAGCAGCAGGCACGGATCCAGGATTTTGAAATGGGGGGTGAATTTTTGTAAGGAAACGAGGTGTTTTTGGATTACATGCTGGACAGTGTGTTTGTGGGCTCAAAATGAATAAATTGATTGGTAGAACCGGTCACCGCTTATGCACATTCTCCACCTCAATCAGAGAAATCAGAGAAATAAAATATTATTTCAATATTTGAGGGATAAGAAAAAAGAAAGAAAGAAAGGGGCTCAGAAAAAAAAGGGGGGGGGGGGGGGTGAAAATTCACCCATTTCACCTCCCCTGGATCCGCCATGGAACAGACTGCACATAACAAGGGTGAAGGTTGAGGGTTTGTACAAGAAGATGCTCAGGAAGTCTTGTCACAAGAGATCAACTCTGGGTATGTGGTGAAATCTACAATGAAAATTGGGGAGGCAGCATGGCCGAGTGGTTAAGGTGATGCACTTGAAATCTGGTCATCCCAGGTTTATAAACTCATGTCCTGACCACTAGTTGGATTCGCAATATGGTTGTCCGGAAATTTGAATCTTCAACCACGGTTGTAAATAGCCAACTGGTCCACCTACATATACCAACAGCTGGGATTGTTACAATGGTTTATGTTCTGCTTGCAATGTTTGTTTAGAACTCTATTTTCAGTGCCTTCAATTACAGTACATGTAGCAGAGCAGTGTTAAATACATGTTCATTGACACTTAAGTAAAGTGATTATCATTATCATTATCATTATCATTATTATTGTATGACTACTACATTGATATAAGCAAATGATGTGATGGCAAATGAATTCCAGGAAGGAAAGTTGTCACATTTATGCCTATATATACTACTCTCTGATTGGATAGACACAGTGCTCATTTTGGGAGTTTTGGATAAACCTCAATTTTCATGCAGTGTCACGACAAACCCTTCTACACTAACCTTTTCCAGGACTAGATCCTGATGATCTTCTTCTCTTTTTGGGTGGTTCGTCAACAGAATCTGATGAAGACACTTTATGATCCTCTACACTAGTTGCCTTATCTTCTGTTTCAGCTTCTGGAACTGTTGGCACTTCAGCTAAAGCTACAGTCAAGAAAAAATTAGTTTCATGAGTTTTTGAAAATTGAGAAAATCGCAGCATTTAAGTCCCACGAAAATATGCAACAATGAGTTCTCTACCAATGATAATTCCCTGCTTTTGGAGGCAGCCCACGATTTTAATTTTAATTAAATAACTGCTATGTACAAACTATTTACATGTGACAATACATTACCTATTGATGCTTCAGTGTTGGTAATATAGATCTTCATATTCTCCTCTACAAAAAAGAGATTGATTATATTTAAAATACTGTCATTTTTAGTTAACAACAAACATTTTGCTGCAAAACCACTTTGCTGCAACACATGGACTACCATATCATTTAGGCAGGGGAACTAATGTATATAAGTAGTTAGAGAAACAATAAACATAGAAATGGCTGTTGTTACCATAATTACGTTTGTGTAACTTACAACATAATTTTCAATACTGTGCAGAGTGAGTGATAAACACTATTTTTGGAAATTTCCACTGTAAAATTTAACGTAAGTACAGATTAACATGTTATTGGATGGAGTGTGTAAGCTTTGTTGACTGAAGATTACAATTAAGGTGCATGTTTTTCTCTTGATACAATGTAATATGTTCATATAATATGTATGTATGTATAAGAGACATCATGCTTCTGGAAATAATAAAACTAATCTGTAGCAAGACTTATACTTACCATCCAACTGAAATGTAACAGTAGCAAGACCTTCTCCTTCAAAGCCAAGTCTTTTAAGAGACTCTTCACTGCTAAGCTGTAGAGTAACAGAACATGCCAAAGGATTTACACGCACAGTATGTGCTGCAGTTCAATTTTATCCTTGGCTCTTATCATATTTCCTTCATTTTAACCTCATTATCATGTGTCACAAACTCCCCCCCCCCCCAAAAAAAAAGGAAATAATATTTAAACCGACAATAAAATTGAACCACAATATTCGCAACACAGGAGTCTCTGTTTTAAAAATAAAAATTTACAGCTGGGTTTATTGTTTCTGAGTTCGCAAATAATGTAATACACATACTGTTACACATACCTCCTTATCTTTATAAGCTATAACGTAGTCATCAAGTTGCCGAGCTAGTTGATCTTCCAACAGTTTTTGTACATCTCCAATGGAAGTTGAAACACTGCATTGTATGTTGATGTCCTTCAGCTTTTCAGGTCCAGATTCTGTTACATCATCTCCAGATGACATCCTGATACTTTTTAAAGCTCTCTAGCCCTGGATCAGGCAAATAAGCATAAAACTTAGTACATACATTGTAATATTTTAGCTTCTTTTTGGTTTTATCTGATCTGTTGCTTGTCATGGAGGTGGACAATAGCCACTGAAAATTATATATTAAAGTTCCTTACTTCAATACTAAAGTTATCTCAAAATCACTGCTTATCATTTTGCTGCTGACTAAAAGCCATGGTTGCATAACTCTTTCAGAATCTCATCTCTATAATACTTTAAATTTATTATTGGATGATTGACAACAATCCTTGAGTAACATGATAATTATTGGACGAATGATGTCACCTTGCTGCCCTAAAATCAAACAGGAGATATTCTGTCTGAGTTATAATAATTGTTGTTGTTTATACAAGCAAATTTACTTCTCAAATATCTTCAACACAGCACAAGAAAGGTGCGGTTCATCCGCAAGGACTTCAAATAACACCTGGTCACTAGTGTTTCAATCAAACGCAAAGTAAATAAATCGATGTACAATATTCTTCCTCACCTCGCGACTGGATTGTAATTTCAAAGTGTAAAAGCCATCATAGTGTTGATAAAAAATTAACTCCTTTTCATAAATTTTTCCCTCTTAATTTTTCACAGGATAATTATTCTCGAGTTATATACTAAGACGACAAATAGATCAATCTCGTTCGGCTGAAACATACAGGACGGACGCAGGCCAAATATTTAAAGGGTGATATTTCAAATGTGGAAAGTAGTCGTGGAGACGACAAACTACAAAAAAGTCGCTTCTGAAGAAGCAATACATAACAAATCTAATGGAAGAGCTCACCATGCGGCTGTTTCAATTTTATATCAAGTAAGGATTAAATGTTCAGAAAACGGCAAAATGGTCAGAAATCTGGAGAATTCAAGCTCTACATGTATTTTTGCAGAATTGTTAATTATAAGAGACGGGTTATGACCTCCAAAAATCTCATCCGAAAAAAAAGAACCAGTCACATTAGGTAAACGAAGAGCCGCCTTGGGTTTTTCACTCAATGCACAGCTAATAAAAAAGTCGTATAACATCGATTCATAAAAAGAAACCGAACGAAGAGTCCATGTGTAAAATTTGCCCAAGATACTCTATACTCAATGTCCACAGTATCCACTAGCGGTTATATAAACCCTTCCCCGGATTGTGCGAGTTCAAATTATCGACTTGAAAGTCGCTTCTCTCCTCAAAATTAGATTCTACTATGTATTTTTCGCAGTCTCCTAAATCACACTGTATGTGTTGTCTCTGTAGAAGCAAAACATCACATGTGTCAACGTCTTTCCCGCCATAAACAACACAAAGAACTACTTCCACTTCCTCCAGGACATCACTGGATAAAATTTCGCTCGGTTTACCACCAAAATAGTCGATCCTGACTTAAAGAATGACTAAAGAGCTACACGAAAGGCGCTTTTCCGATTTACGAGTAATAGAACCAACTCACAAAAATGGCTTAGTCCTTCCCACAATCTGCAATAGTAATCGTTGCGTCTTTCCGTTTATTTCGATCGGGGTTGAGCGGGCCACTTCCTTTTGTGTACACTCGTGATTGCCTGACGAAGACCAGAAGAAACGAATAGCACAACGTAAATAAAGCAGATCGGCCTTATTATTTTTTACTTTAGCACAATTTGGCTTTGAAAACCAAAAGAAGAGAAAAACATACGGGAAAAAGGACAATTTCCGCTCAACAAAGTGCAACGCGTCGGCAACGCGCACTTACCGAAATCATAACCTTCCGGCGGAAACACGCCTTACTGCTTGAAATTCTCAAACGAATTTATCCTTTCTCGAATAACACAAAGCGAACTCTACCCTCCTTTACAATTGCTCGCTTCTTTTTTACAAATCAAGAAGTAATATCTCGTGCTTTAAAGGACTGTGTTGCCACAAAGCCATCGACAGAAACTGTTCCCCACCTGGCAGTAAAGTGGATCTGACGTCACTACCACTTCCTCTTTCGACTGATCTTTCGCTTTGTTTCTTAGTTCTCTCCCGGCCACGAAAAGGCAAAAGAAAGATAAGATATGTAAACAACGATACAGGCAACCGGATGCCCACAAGGGCGATCTGAGATAGGAGATTAAAAGAAAAAATGCGAAATAACAAACATTCTGAGTGATTTTATATGTCAGATTACCATTAGTATACTTTGGACCTGGAAAATTTGTGTAACGCCGTATAGCCTTAATTAATAATAGTCAGCGTCTGAACTAGTAATCGGAAGGTCATAGGTTCGACTTCTATTGGGAGAACCCGCATTTGCCTTTTTTCCGAGTTTGCATGTGACAGTGCAAAAAATACATGGTTGTCGCTCAGGAACCTGTTGCTGTGAAAATAAGCTCAATTTTTCCCTAAGCTTGCAATGTGGGATTTAGAGGACATGGGTCAAAGTCCAATTTGTAGACCTGAAGCAAGGGAAAAATCTCTCTGAATAAGAGAAAACTAGTAAACCTACCAACAATAAAAAAATCATTCGACCACATAAGTGCCCAACGAACAATATTCTTGTCAAACCTAACTCAAGCTTTCCATCCCCGGACTCGAAATTCAAATATTTTAATAGGTAAAACTGAATCCTTCCCTGTTTCGGATAAGTATCCGGCGAATGTCAATAAAAAAAATAGCCTATTTACCTTCTAAAAAATAAGGCCCTCTTGATGACTGCTTTTATACTTTTATAGGAAGAACCTCTTCGAAAATTTCCATCACTTTGTCCAGAATTAATGGTTCACTAACTGTGATATTTTCCCTTCGACTTTATTCCCATACCCTCGCTCATCTCGTACAATCCCTTTCCAATTTTTCGGCTTTTGGTCTATTCCAGAAGTCTCTCAGGATAAGTATTGTTCATTTATTAACAACCTTTATTTATCCCTACTTACGGCATCCGGCAACGTCTCTCAACATGTTGTCTGTCCCATCCTCTTTTCTTCTTTTCCCGAATTCTCTAATCCTATTTTGATATCGTTAATCTTACAGCTCCAACACAAAGATTACAAAGGTCTCCTCAAATCTTTACCATTACTTAGTCACAGACTTTCTTTTTGTATGCCTCTTTTTTCTCTTCTCCTTTCTTTCATTCATTCATCCACCAATTCCGTTCCAGTTATTTTCATCTCACATTTTTCTTCTCTCGTTCTATGCTTTCTCTCTCCTTTTACTAATGGCTAGAGGCTTCTCTTCTCTCCCTTCACCTATCATCCACACGGAAGCATGCCGCTTAAGCGTTTTTCCATTCACGTCTCTCGTGCAGTCAGGTTTTTTCCAGCGGAGCTATATGATTCAAGTACCCTGTCTAAGGACTGGTTAAATCCCATAGTGGTCCCCGTTTATAAGAAATCACGAAAGGACAATCCTGGGAACTATTTGGCAATATCACTGACTTGCATTTGCTGTAAGATTATGGAGCATGTGATTTTGAGTCATCTAAACAACTTTAGTGAAGAAAACAACATCCTTTCTGATCTCCAACATGGCTTCCGTGCTGGCTTCTCCCGTGAGTCTCAACTGATCATAACAATGCATGATTGGGCTACTGCTCTTAACTGTCATGGTAAAGTTGATGCGATTGTATCAACCTCGCTCCCAGGGTCCTCTCCTACTCGGCCCCCGTGGCGAGAGAGGGGTCTCTCTCTCTCTTTCGCCACCGGGGCCGAGTAGGAGAGGACCCTGGGAGCGAGGTTGCGATTGCGCTAGATTTCTCTAAATCCATTGACAGAGTGTTCCACACCTATACAAACTCCAAAGCTATGGGATTTGTGGGAAGACCTATAGTAGGATCGCAGGCTTCTTTTCTAATAGATCACAATTTGTATCAGTGAAGGGCTGTTATTCTTCCAGTATCCTAGTCACATCAGGGGTCCCTCAAGGCTCGGTTTTAGGTCCGGATTTGTTTCCATTTTTTATCAACGACATCACTTCACAAACCAACTCACAAATACGCCTATTTGCAGACGACAACTACTCCCATCACCACATCTTGCAGAATGATCTATCCACGTTGTTGTCCAGTTTGGCCAAGGATTGGCAAATGGATTTTAATGTAACAAAATGCCACCTGTTGTCCATCACAATTAAACGGAAACCATCTGGTTTCTTCCACTCCATATCAAAACAGTTAAGTTCTTATAAAGTACCTGAACAAGATTATCTTGGTGTGCGTTGCTGCTCTGAGTTGTGTTGGGGACCACATATCTCCAAAATATCAGATAAGGCCAATAAAGTGCTGGGCCTGATTAGAAGAACTCTAAAACCACGCAGGCAAGTAGTTAAAGAAAGAGCATACCTAACCCTTGTTCGACCATTAGATACCTGATACTGATGTCAACCGAATTGAACAGGTACGTACTCCAAGAGAATGCTGCCAGATTTATCACCAACAATTAGAACACGCACGTAATTACAATCTGAGCTAGTCAAAAATCTAAATTGGGACAGTCTTTTGAACAGAGACGCCTGGCTAGCCAAGTAACATTTCTCTACAAGCTCCACAATAATTACTTAATTTCTCTTTTCCCGATACAGTTGAGCGTTCCTTCAGGCCTTCTAGACATAACTCCTGTCCTTACAGTCGGACATCAGCTACTATTTCCTCATTTAATTATTCATTTTTCCCTCGGGCTATTAGGATTTGGAATCAGTTACCTGAAAATGTAATCTCATCCAACAATGCGCCGTCGCTTAGGTCTGCCACTCAGCCTGCAATAAGATCCTTGATGGCACCCATCTTCCTTCGTAGGCTGTAGAGCCCCCTTTTCATCTATTTACTTATCTATTACGATTATTTTTTTGTTTTTATTTACTAATTGATATTTCAATCAATAACTGATAATTACTTTATCTACTATTATCTGTATTCATTATTTATCACTTGTACTTGGTAATGTAATTATTTATTGAGTTCCACCTCTTGCATTAGTAAAAGCTATTTTTAAGAGGGAAATAAATTGAAGACTTGAAGTCTGCGCAAGAACAAAAGAGAAAAGAGAGCAGAGAACTGCAGCTATTTCTTTTCGTGCTTTCTGCGAAAAATTATGAGGCACGCAGTACGCACTGGTAGTCAATGGGCAAGAGATGTATCAAGAAATTCAGTTCCCAAGAGCACTTATCTGGACAGCATCATGACCGAGTGCAACATTCAGTGTTTCAAACGTTCGCGGAAAGAACCGTTTTACTAGTTTACACCGGTAAGGTAAGTAAAAGTACTGGTTATTCTACAGTGTAGGGAGACGGGAAAAAAACGACTAGACAAGACGAGAAAATTTATCAATGGAATGACAAGTTAACTTAATATTCTCCTAAATGGTGATTGCATGACAAAAAAGTTTGATTTTTTATATGTAGTGTATGACTGTACTTTGGTGTTTTGTGGCAGGGACAACATTTAACCCTTTTAAGCCCCGAGATCAAAATCCTAATTCTTCTAACTGATCTCAAAACATCTTTCATTACATCAATGTGGAGATTTTGATGTTATATCAAAAAAAACCTATGTGAGTTTTCAGATTGCACATTCTCATGAGCTCTACAGTTGCCTTTGTAGTAATATGTTTAAGAGAAGATGCATGTTGGTCACTCTCAGGGAGTAAAGGGTTAAGGAATGCACCCTTAACTCATTTCCATACGCCCAAAAATCAAGCAAATTGACGGACATTTCATTTTTATTTAATATCTCCGCAGATATTTACAGCAGTGATCAAAGATATACCTCATTTTGTAGGGTACAAAATAGGCTTTCCTAACATGTATATTTCACATTCAAGTAGGCAATAATATTTTCCCAAAAAATTTAGCATTTTGCCAAATTTACACAACGTATGCACACAATTTGCATCTAAATCCCCATAAACCAAGAAGGAAGCCAATTGCTGAAAAAAGTTAAAGGATAAAAGTTTTCCTTTTTTATCTGGTATCATTTCTTTCAAATCTGCTTGAAAAATTTCAAATACAGAATTTAATACAATTCAATTTCTATAAGCCATTTTTACAAACAAAAAATCGATAAAAGTTTGTTTTTCAAAATTTCCAGGGAGCTTTATCCATATGGGAATGTCCATCAGAAAATGATGTCAAATGATAGGGAAGACCCTCCTCCTTAACCCTTCCTCGCACTCTAAAATCACAATTTGAAAATTCATCATGCATCTGTCACTGAAGTATACAAGCTAAAATTCATCAGGTAATTGGGTGCGTTCATTTACTTCCTGTGTGCCAAATTTGGAAGCAATAGGAAGTAACGTAATATTTTGGCGAGTTTGCTAAATCATGATTCATATATGAATCAATGATCGTGAGGTGGATGGAAAAGAGTTAAGGCAAAACAAATCCAGATGTCTCATGAACATGCTCATGAACTTTCAGTTGACCACCACAGCCTTTATTTCCTTGTTGGCATAAGCACGCTTAAGTTAACAATCTCAAAAAATGCTGGCTACACAGTAGCAATAAAATTAACCAAACTTATACCTCTTTTTAATCAATATGATCTCCAAGAGACCTATAAAATAGTACAGAACTTTCTGTATGCATGTTATTAACGACACTAGCAAAACTAAAACAGTAAAAATTCAAATCAATGCACTATCAGGGGATCACATAACCCCCACCGACAGAATGCATGAACCTTAAATTGTAAAGATTAATATTAATATATACAAAGTTAGGCCACTACAATCTTTTACAAAAAAGCTTGAATACATAGTAAATGCAAACAGTTTGACAAAGCAGAGCAAAGTTCACTGTCTTAGTCCTTAATAATCTTTAGACAATCACTTGAAACTTTTTCAATATATAAGAGATAATAACGTTATCAACAAAGCAGTGAACAATGAAGTTCACACAAGCTAACTAGACATTTAAAAAACAATCTTGAGTGGCAGTTTGGGTTACGTACACAGTACGTAGGAAATCTGAAAACCTTGGAAAACAATTATATAAATCTCAGACATGATAAGCAACCTATAAAAATGTTGATTTTACTTCCCACAAATACCTACAAAATTATCTGCTTTTTAGTTTGTTAAACTACAAGTACTTTTTCTTTTTACAAAATTACTTGCACTTCTATAATTTGCTTTCCAAGATTGTCAGGTAAGGGTGAATCTCATAGAGTTCAATAATAACAATATCAATACTATAACTAGGCCAATTCCACTTAAATTGCTCTAAGCGAGACATCACCATCTCCTCAACTACAACAAAATTAGAATTGGCCTAGCTACAACACTAGATATAATTTTACGCTTGATACAAGCTACATTAAGTTTACCCTGCCACATGGCAAGGTAAAACAACGGTGGGTAGGGGAGCACGAGCTCCCCTCCATTGCATAACAACAAAAAGACAAAACTACAACTTCAGAAGCTCACTGAGGTCAAATGATTGAGCGACGAGCAAGCTGGTATAACCAGATGAAGTCACTTCCAAATCTTCAACCTCAGGAGACAACTCAGGCTCTCCACAGACGGAATCTTCAGCAAACTCATCTGGTTTATTATCCATCGGGTTGTAGCCCAGGATTTTGGGAATGTCGCAGATGAATTGGTACACATATCTCTTACCATGCACCTTTTCAATGATGGACTTGCCGTAGTAGTAACGGAGACCACGGCTCAGTTTTTCATAATTCATTGTGGGCTTGTTCTTTTTCTTCCCCCACATGGTGGCAACGGTGGTGGGTTTGAGGATCTTAAACTCAAAATCTTCCTCTTGTGTCCAGCGAATGAGACCCTTGTGCTCTGTGGAAGTCAGTAGGACAAGCAAGAACTGCCAAAGTTGTATTGGGCCAGTGCCTACACAAGACAGAAACAACAACAGTCATCAATACGAACCCTTAAATACTTTTAAAAACCACTACTTTATTTAAAAAATATTCCAAATATTTTTTTTGTTGTTGTGGAGCCTGAGTTGTCTCCCAGGTTGACAATTTGAAAATGACTTTTTCTGCTGATACCAGCATGTTAAATCACTCCATTGTTTGACCTTGGGGAGCCTCTTAAGTTGTAGTCTTGCCTTCCCTTCCTCCCACAAAAGGTAAAAAATGTATGACGTGTATGTGCTACAGGAACAATTTAACGCATCATAAAATTTCAAAAATCAACAACATTTGCTCACCACTGTACATGGCTGGCGGCTTAGGACCTCGTCGTCTCCTTGTCACAGGTTTCACTGGGGCAGTCTTTGGCAATGGTTCTGCAAGATAGCATAACAGTCTAGATCATTCTTTGTCTTTTTTAATTCTAAATTTAAGAAACACATAATTTTGTGTTAAAGTTTAATGAAAGGTCACCTCATATGCTGTTAGTCATAAGATGTATATTGTACTGCATTAAAATTGTACACTTACCTTCTTTCACAACTGCTGATTTGCATGGTTCGACACAAACGCCTTCATCACAGAAGGATGGAGGTGAGCCTCCCACATCAGCATCAAACAATTCTGAAAAAAATTAAGGGAAAAAAAAGATAATTTTTTTGGAGAGTTTACACCCAGAAACAAGACTTCACAGTTTGTTAATAGCACGAAAGCCAAATTAAGGTTAAAGGTGCTCTTTGAACTCACCATCCACACTACTGTTACTGTCACTGTGGAAACCATCATCAGAACTATAGATACTTGTGCCAGCATCGCTCATACAGGGGCTCTGAGGTGAACCTTCATACATCACACTACAGTCTTCAGAGGTCCACGGTCTTGGTGATACGGCCTCTTCTTTCACTGGTACTTGGGTAATAGCACTGGCAAACTCCTCTTCTTCAATGCACCTGAACATTCTGTCAGGGTCAGGCAAATTATCCGCATCTGTTGACGCAAGAAAGACAAAGTTGAGTGGGCAAGTACCATGCAGACAGCTGTCAAAAATCTGCAAGACTGTTGAAACGCCCATGCTAATCTTGAAATGAGTCAACATAACCGGAAATGGAAGATTTCTATAAATATACATGACCAAGTCAAATCTAATTGCATATTGCTGTGGCAAGCTTGGCACATGATTGGTTCGCCCACGCATAATTCCATTAAAATCTAAAAGACAGGTGCCAACTGCTTGTCATGGAATAGGTTACGAAACCAATACCAACACAAAGGGGCGTTTGTTTGAGAATTAATCTGCCTCTAGCAGAATACGACGGAAACTAAAATATGCGAGCGTCGCCTTTCGATACCTGGGCCGTCGAACAGACACGAGACACTCAAGTCGTCCAAATCGCAAAGGTCGTTCATAAACGGTTTCCTCGCTGCCGCCGCCAGAGGAACTGCGAAAATCAATAAAAAAAATTTTTAACCGTTGGAACTCTATTTAACACCTAAAGAGTGTGGGAACTTGGCATGACATGAGCGAAAAGCTCGCCAGAAAAGTCAGTTAACTTACTGTTTTGTTGTTGCGTAGTAAACTGTGTATGTTGGGGTTTCGATTCGAACCCAGGGACCGGTGTAGCTTCGGGAACCACAGCTTGGTTCGCGTACAACATTTGATTAAGTTGATTGAGCTGGTATTGATCCAGTGATCTTAGCATGTTGAACATCTGGAAAGAAAACGAAAAAATAACCATTTCAGTGCGCAAGTATCACGAGAGCACGTACGCTAGCTGAAACGGGAAGTGCTGACACGCGATGCGCTAAAACGGGTGGGCTCGATGAGCGTTAAGGTTATTCGCAAGGAATTGCAAAGTTCGATACTTTACGGTCAGGTACAACGCTTAGGGTTTCGAGAATATCGTGCTGAAACGACTTATGAAAAACACGTCTGTACAAGAAACGAGTTGACTTACAGTAAGTTGCTGAAGACGATGGAATCCCGAAGCCATATTCGACGTCGCTTCAAGCTTTTTCTCCTGCAAAATAAAAGCAAAGCGATGAGCTTAGTACCTTTCACACGTTAGAAATCAGTAACTGTTAACACTCGCGAAGCAGAGTATTTCAACGAGGAAGTAACTTTCTCGACCGCGTTGCTGCGAAAACCTGCGATTTTAGACGCAAAATAACACTCCAATATACGAAAAAGAATACTGTAACAAAAGAAAATATACCTTTCGCGTCAACGGAACGAGTATTTGGTCGAAAAAGTTCCTTTCAAGAAAAAACGTTTTTCACTGCTAACACGAACCAACCTCTCCTTTGAAGGTTTGAGTACAAACTGGGTGCTTCTGGAGAGCAGAAAGTGATAAACTCAGCTTTCAAGGGATTTTTCCCTCCTCAAAATAGCGATGCAGTGTTCTAAGCTGATTGGACGTTCGCTTGTCTCGTATTGTTTTACATTGACGTCAGTTGGGTGCGGGGGAAGCGAATTGTCCGGCTATCCAATCGATGAACTTCATGTTTGACAGTACTCAACGATAGCAATATTCTTGGAGAGGTTTGCATTTTCTTAGAATCTTACGATGTGCACATGGTTTCGCTTTCGAATATTAATTCAATTGGAAATTGCAGTTAAAAATGAAAAAAACACGCATCCCCACGGCTTTCACTGTCGAAACACGTGATGCCATCATGACAGAGAAGATTTTTTAAAACTCCAAAAGAAACCACAGGTAACCCAAGAAAATATGAAAATGGAACGGTTTTGTTGAACGAGATAGGAAAATAAATGTTATTTCAATAAAATAGTATGAAATTGTTTTTTGTCGCATTTAAGGTTTTTCATTTTCTCGGGTTTTTTTGAAGTGATGGAGAGAGAATACAAATTGTGAAACCAAAGATTTATTTCGGGCTTATCCCCCACTGACTCATGTGAAATTCTTGGAATTCAATGTATTAATTCGCACTACGTGATTCGACTGTCAATGAGGTTTTCTTAGAAGGCTGACATTAGATATATCAACTTGCAAATTTACGGTAATCTGCGCGCCTCAGGAGTATGCGACTTTTTTCCGGTTGATAAGTGAAAGCTGTGACGTCAACAGACCACATGATGTTGATCCATACAGACAGCAATATTCTCTGTGATGTGAAAGATTGAACAACTTTCGCTAACACATAGGAAATATGTAAAATCATTTAACTTTTTAGGATGTCAAATTGTCTTGGACGGTCTTCGAATGCCCAAGAAATTTAAACGACTGTTGTTTAATTTAGTTTCTTGTGCAAGCAAAAGTTTTCCCACTTTGTCCGCATGTTTCGTGTCGCGAAAATGTTTCTTAGGCGACTAGGCGCTGGAAATACGGGATTTCATGAAATGATGTACACAAATATTTTCAAAGGTGCTGTCAGCCTGACTGCCGCTAGACCGCGAGCAATCTATATTTTTTGCTTAGATTCTCCGCGCGTAAGTTGGAGAAATCGCAGCTCGTCCCGTGAATTCGCGCATCACGCTCCGCGCAGAGAAAATTAGAAAAAAAACTTGAAGACTGCTTGCGATCTAGATAGCTGCTCAAAGGACAATTTCAAGGCTCTGTGGTAGTAAAAATGGTAACAATAATAAGCTCGCGAAGGTTGGTTGTCCCTACATCTCGACACCTGCCACGAACTTTACAGAGATCTGCGCACCATCTATTCAGGGCGAAACATTCATTATAATATAATAAAAACCTACACACAGAACAAGCAATGCGACTTAAGACTATGAAAATTATGATTAAGATGCACATCACGGATTAAATTGAAACCTTGGGTATATTCTATACTGGGATAATATTCCCCTCGTGTCAACAACGAATTCCCGGAATCACAAGCTCCCTAGAAATCATACTCCCCAAGCGGCTGACACTCTCTGTTCATTCTTTGCTTATCAAATTTTTGACAAGTTTTTGTTCCGAAGTGTCAAATGGGGCTACCCTGATAGATTTTGCAGACATGGTACCGCATTTGTACAGTGCTTGATTCCTAAATAATAGATCCTTGGAATAGGTTGACTTCTCTTGAGGAACAGTCCCAAATTCTCGTAATTTTTTTATTGCTCAAACTCTTCATGCTTGATGAGGTACATTTTAAAAGCCAAATCTCACGCAGGGAGCTTTTGAAAGGACCACTCAACCTTTTGGAAGTATACGGCGCTGGGAATCTACGACAACACCTGCCCGGGCTAATTCTCGATCTCATAACTCACGCGCGGCAACAACACTCTCAAACCCTTCCACCCCCCACCCCCTTGGTACATTGGGAAAAGAAATACTGTACCATCCGCCCCTTCCATTCGTCATGCGCTGATACAAGGTAATTTATGCGAGTTGGAAAAGATCCAAACACGCAGAGTGCGCATGAAACTGTTGTTCAGTGATATTGATATTGGGGGCCGGTACCATCCGAGTTCCGCACTTGATGACACACGTGGCACAGAGAAACGGCAACAGGCAATACATACGATTTATAGGAACACGCCCCTTCAAATTCTTTCATGATCTTCTAAAATCACGTAAAGCTGAGAGACATAATTTGGTGAATAAACATCTAGATGATAACAATGGTGACAGAAAAAATATCAAGAGTTGCGCTTACGTCTTGGCTTATGTGAACTCGTTTCAAAAGGTCAATTTGCACCCCTGGTCTTTATTATGCAAATGTTTTCCGTTTTTTTCCGTGCAAGTGCTTTATGAATACCGCGTGCAGCCATGCTGATAACGTGGTTTACGACACATGGGCGATGTTAACTTCTGATTGGCTTACAACTGTTATCACGGCAGCTAACACGCACGAACACGTGCATCCACTTTGACCCTGACAAAGTGACTTTCCTCTTTAGTAATAAGAGTAGGAAAGTTGCAGGGGCGTTGTGTGAGATGTTTGAGATTTTGTACACACGGGAAGAAAATTTTAACGTTTCTTGTCCTCCCTTTATGGACTAATAAAAAAATAACGGAAATACTAAAACAAAGACACAAATATAATGCCATAAAGTTTTCAAACATCCTGATTTAATGACAAAAATCCTTTCAGCGAATAAAAAAAATTCTTTTTTTTCCAGATTTCAGTTGTACGCAAGGGCGTCAGTATTTGCGTACATTATGAGCTCTACGCACTTGAGTTTGTTGACGGTGCAAACCTAACCTACATTGCTTCCCCCTTCTGGATTTACAGCTTGTTCCAGCGATCAGATATTACACGGAGAGGCGAATAAAAATGTTCAAGAAATTAAGGAGAGGAATATAAATTTCTTTGCATCGCTTTGTTCGTCCAGTGGACGACCTTTGGGACTAGGACATGCACCTCCGATCTCGGTTTTAGATGCAGGAACCCGGGAGTATTAATATATTATTGCCCTCCACACCCCCCAGATGGAACGCTAGTCCAACGAAGGGCTACCCTCTGCATTATATTGCGTAGCCTACGTGTAGTCGCACCCTCCCACGAAGGAAAAAACGGAGGAGGGCTCCCTCCTCCCGTTTTTTCCTTTGGGGGGAGGGTGCGGCTACACGTAGGATTTATATTGCCGGTACCCATTTATACACCTGGATGGAGAGAGACAGTTTCTTGTCTGAACTTCAACCATGGACCTCCTACTCGAAAGTCCGACACGCTAACAACTACATGGGTAAGGATGCCTCCCCAAAAAAGCACCCTGCGAACGAGGTAATAGAAGATGGTATTGAAATAAGACTGTGGAAAGACACTCTATGGGATGAAGGGTAAGTCGCCACCGCCCCCTACCTCCCCCCCCCCTCCCACGCCTCCTAGGTCGCGTCACAGCGAGAAGGCAGTTCAGAAAATATACTGAAACAGACAAGCACCACTCCCCTTTCCCACCCCTCCCATCAATCATCTATGCTGACACTGTTTATGTGCATGAACTCATGAAAAAACGTCTTTTCGGAATATAATTCCAGTAGCAGCCAATCATCACGACTTCTTGAAAAAACTCCTCAGTGACGCTTGCTTGGTTATTGCTTTGTTAAGTGCTTGTGTTTTGCTGGGTTTCCTTCCAGGGGAAGGAGGTTTTTCGATTGCTGGTTTCGCTGGCAACGGTTCGTCTTCACTAGCATCGGTTGATTCACTCTCCCAAACTTTCTCAGTAACTATATATAATACAAAAAAATAAAAAAGATTAATGACAATAACAATAATAACATAACAATAGTCATTATAATAATAACTGAATCAATTTCTATAGCCTATAACGAAATAATCAAACGCGATTAGAATCCAAGTAGAATTTGAATTTGGGGGTGTTGGTTTTAATAATAATAATAATAATAATAATAATAATAATAATAATAATAATAATAATGAACTTTATTTGAGTGTCAACTGTATCTAGCACTGACGTACTAATTGGGGACACTGTAAAGCACAAATCAAATCAAATCATATCAAATCAAATGTTGGTTTTTGTGGAGGGGAAAACCGGAGTACCTGGAGAAAAACCTCTCGGAGCAGAGTAGAGAACCAACAAACTCAGCCCACATATGACGCCGGGACCGGGAATCGAACCCGGGCCACATTGGTGGAAGGCGAGCGCTCTCACCACTGCGCCAACCCTGCTCCCCTATATAATGTGGCAGGAAAACCCGCAAACAACCCTCACAACGCAGGGATCACTGTACAATGTCACGAAAATACTTTCAACGTCATTTAAGAGGTAAATAACAGAATCCCAACCCTTAAAAAGACTAAATAGGCTGCAAGTGAGGAGAGTGCAATTCTGCGAAATTGACGGAAACTATGATTTCTGACGTCCAAAACTGCCGTATCCAAACTTCAACTGCTGCTTGAGTAGATTCATTATGATAACGCAAAATTCTGGATTTTATTTGTCTACATGAAGGATTTTAGTCATTCATCCAACATAGCAGAATCATTTTTTAAAAGGAAAAATTTTGTCGGCATCAAAATTAAAGTTAAGACATAGTTTGGTGCTACGCTGGTTTAAAATAATGAATGTCGTCTTCGTGTTTGCTTAAGATCCCTAATAAGTACCTAAGGGACGGAAGTTTGATTAATAACAAGTTCTTCTTGTGCTGATAGAGTATTGCAGTGCTATAAATAATGAATTTCCATCCAGCATCGTTCTTTAATAAAATCAGTTAATCTTTCACTTTCCCACCTATCTGACTGGCAAGAATCGCTTTGTTGCAGGTGTACATTATTTTTTAGTGGGCTTTAAAAGCCATACGACGCTTGAGCCAACACGACGATAACGTCGAGGACAGCAGCAGTGAAAAGATGGATGGTAGGTACGTGGTGTAAGCATCGTGTATGGCTATGGAGAGCAATGTATGCCATATATTCACTAACGGGGAACCACTATATGATGCTTACACCACGTACCTACCAGATGGATTTGTTTTTCTCCTGTACAAATAGCGACAGGCTTGTTCAATTTTCTGTCCATATGCGTCCTTTAAACGGTAGAATGTTTCAAGTTCAACCGTCCGCATAACATAATCCGAATCTTTTTTGCCAATTTTGCCGTCCTATACTCTTGTCTTCGAACAACCTTGAAAAATGGTCATTTTATGTTGCTGTTTAGCACAAGGACGGCAAAGAAACTTGGCAGACTGCATTTTGCACGCGCAGTTTTATTGTGTAATCTATTTATGTTGGTTACATGTTGTATAATGCCATCCTGGTCGACGTCGTCGCCGTGTTTCACTTACCGTTTCCCTAATGTCGCATTATTTCGACCGTACATTGACATCGTGCATGGTATAACAGACATTGAGACATTATAGATATCATAGACATTGACAAATTAAATATTCTAACTGAGGTATTTCTATTGGTCTTAGAATTTCCAGCAGCTGGTTTGCTTTTTCCAATTAAAACTCCGCAGCAGATCCTCGAGGTAAAGCACCAAATTGAAGAAAACAATTTTCTCTGCGGTAATAGTCAACGTCAAACAACAATCACGGTATCAAAGATGTATTTACTAGATTTTCATTTTCAACGAGGTCTTCTATCCAAAGATAAAACAGTATAACAGAACCTGATTATTCGGTAGCTATCCAACAAACTCCGTACGCTAAGCTTTTCTATGCCAAAACGAAAAAAAATTAAACCAGAGCGTGTACAACGAATGGTAACAAAGTATTTTCTACAACGCAGGCATCATACACGGCGACTAAGGCTTTGGGTAAGTCGCATTTCAAGAAAAACGTTCCTGAAAGTATTTCCTAGCATCAAAATTATTCACCATTATTTATGACAGTCCCGTCACGAAACAGATAAGGTACACATGCGAGGAACTTATGTCCTAGGAAACAAAAATATTTCGCGATTTAAATTATGCGACTCATATGGTGTTTTTTGTTAAATTTCTAATATTTTCTATCATTTTCGGAACTAGGCGCAAACACGACAAAACTATCGAAAGAACAGACTGCTAAGTCTCAATTTGCATGCATTAACCAGCCTCGCTTATTTATAATTACTCGAAGTCTGAATTAGAAAAAACGCTGTTAGCGATACTTGAACACACCGCATAAAAATCAAATTGATAGAATAAGAAATAATTTGGCGCCACTTTCCACGGGGAAATCAACGCCTAACATGCGTCAACAATTATTTGTTTTGCGCCCTGATTGGTTGACCGAACTGCAAACGGAATGATCCAATCAGATGAGCTAATTTATGAACTGCACAACACTCGACCCAAACAAATGTTCTCAGTCCAGAACAAGGGGAAGAAACTAAAAGAAATTCGAATTAATTCCCTAAACCTCCAGTTTTGTCCATTATTTGTTATCAGTTGAGAACAAAACGGAAGTTGCCTTTGGGAAAGCGAACGCTTTTCTGGACGGGAAGACTAAGACGGAACAGGTAAACAGGAACTTAACCTACTCGATTTATTAATATTTTTGTCACGTATGTTCAAGCTGAAACAATTCATTATCTGAAAAACAATCAAAACAAAATAAAAAATTTAAAATGTTGATCATAAATTTTAATTGTTTCTTCCAATTGAAACGTTTGAAGAACGCCGGACCACATTGCAAATCAATCGCAAGACAAAAAGCGTAGCCACTGAAAACGAAAAACAGGCAGAATTGGTGGTTTAACCATGGCGTAAAAGATAATGACGGACTCTTTCGCAAACAGATACGCAGTCAAAAATGAACTACTAAAACTTGGTCACATAAGATTTTGTTCGCTATCCTTCCAAAAAATGGCTTGATCAAACAAGTGAAATGTTAGAACCGCAATGTAAAGACAGAGAAAGAGTACCACAGTACAGTACTGTTCAGTAGCTTTCAAAAGAATGGTCACACTGCATGGTTTGATCCACAGATGAAAAAGTTAGAACCACACTGTATAGTAAAACAAACAGTACCACAGTACAGTACTGTTCAGTAGCTTTCCAAAGAATGGCCACACTGCATGGTTTGATCCACAGATGAAAAAGATAGAACCACACTGCATAGTAAAACAAACAGTACCACAGTACAGTACTGTTCAGTAGCTTTACAAAGAACGGTCACACTGCATGGTTTGATCCACAGACGAAAAAGTTAGAACCACACTGTATAATAAAACAAACCGTACCACAGTACAGTACTGTTCAGTAGCTTTACAAAAGAGACCTTGACCCTTGCGTACGGGAAGTGAACCCTTTACCCTCGTGTTCGGGACGAGAACCCATGACCCTCGCATAAGGGCGTAAACAAATGACCGCCGCGTATTACGCCATTTGCTATTCCCGTTTTCTCGAGTTAGTAAGATTACAATGCCATTGCTGGCCAAGGCCTGGTGTAGACTTCAAATATTCAAATACGTGCCATTAAGCCACTGCTGCGAATTAAATTATGTTCAATTAATTTGGATATAGTGTAGAATCCTCTCGCAGTAGTCTCTTTTTTCTCCTGATTCTTTGTGCGCGGAGCGTAATGCACAAACTTTCACAGTACCAGTGGCGAGTCGCGACGCCGCCAGGTAAGAGAAACGCATGCGCTCCTCGTTTTTCATCCAATTTTCATAATTATTTCGCTCACGTTCACACGGAGGATCGAAGAAAAAAAGGCAGACTGCTCGCGGGCTTAAAGCCATAAAACAAACCAAAATTTCATGTAATAAAATGACTGATAATTTCTTCACGTACCCATGAACCCTTCCTCGTTCATGTAAGTTTTTGATCGCAGTTCTCGTTTTCTTTTGCGCCTGCGTGTTGTCTCTTTGCTGGGTTGCTGTGCGGGCTGTTGCCTTGGTAACGGGCTTTCACTCCTGGATGAACCCAGTTCAGGACTTTTTCGATCTTTTTCACTATCAGCTATCATAGCCTCTGCAAATAAATAGATCAAATCTGCATCGCACACTGTATTTAAATCAGTGCACGACATGAGCACTCACATAATGAAAAATAGGTACGCAAAGAGTACATATTTGTGGGATACACCGTTTCACACATTGTTTTGCATAGCTTATAAAATAGATTGGATTAACCAGTCCAATGAAGCTTAAACATAACAAGCTAGCCGATCGAAGAGGCTACAAAATTATTCTTTCCCACGTGGAACCAGAATGCAATGCAACCTTAGCAACTCATTAGCATCAACGGACACTAACCCGATGACAATGTGTGTGATACCACAGGTATCCCACACAACACTTTCCTCAAAAGAAATGTGCGCAATGAAACATAATGAACCATTTTCTCTTCGCAAGAGAAAAGAAAACCGAGGTGTTAGATCGTTAGTTTATGCCTCGCAATGTTCGCACGTGTGATTGTATAACAAATAGCACAATTTTGTTTTTACTAATAATAATAATAATAATAATAATAATAATAATAATAATAATGATAATGATAATGATGATGATGATGATGATGATGATGATGATAATAATAATAATAGCAATAACAATGCATTTATATACAGCGCTAGATCCCCTTTCGTAAGATACATGATGTTAGTGACTTCATAGACGACTGTCGCTTACATTTTAATGTAAGGCGTATCCGTAAAGTTACTTTCCTTTTTTCTCTTTATATCGCGCTATTCCAGAGTTCATAGCGCTTCACACAAGTAAAATTTAAAACTGAGCAATAAGGATAATAATGAAAAAAAAATTACAAAATACGTTGAGAAACAGTATAAAAGCTAAGAAAACGCCTTTTTAAAAAGCCATGTCTTAAGCAAGCGTTTAAAAATGTTTTCATATGGTCTGTTTCTTCCCTCTCGCTTCGCTTACATCGTTTCCGTTAGTTGTGGTCGATAGACGAAGAATTAGTAATAAAAACTTCGGAGAAATATAACTTTCGTCTTTGTCTTCGTAACATTTCCTGCTTCTTTAAATTTTATGGGTTGAAAATCAGGACAATGTATATGTGCATGTAAAGAGAATGTGTTACAATATCAAAAGAAAACTGAATTCATTATTGCTAATCATTTGCCACACTCTCATTAACAGCATTAGACACTATAAAATAAATTATATTGACGGCAATAAAACAAAATTGTAAGCAGATCATTATAACATTCCTTGTTTGTTACCTTCACCGCTGCTCTCCTCCTCTGGAAGCTCTTTCATTCTTTTCCTTCTTTTCCGCGGTTTTTGTTCTTTTTCGTCATCTGATGAGGCAAGAGCGAAGGCTCAGCACTGCTCTTTGTAAAAAAGAACATCACCCTTATAAAGTACTTGATACAGCAGATAGCGGTTTTTGTTCTTTTTCGTCATCTGATGAGGCAAGAGCGAAGGCTCAGCACTGCTCTTTGTAAAAAAGAACATCACCCTTATAAAGTACTTGATACAGCAGATAGAATGCTTGGTCGAGCATAGTAAACTTCTGTTTGAAACGTTTTTCAAAATATTGAAAGAAATGTCTAGTTTTCTCCAAACAAACTAAACTTGAGAACCACTGTGTACAAAAATATAACAGTGAAAGAAGTATTTTTCGGCATTGTCACAAGCAAACTCAGAAAGAACAAATCTAAGTCCTCCAAATATGAGTCGAACCTACGATCTTCCTGTAACTAGTTCAGACGCTCTACCACTGAAGTATGGAAGACCCGTGGTAGCAAGGCCATTAAACAAGGTGATTTGTCAAAGATTATTTCAAAGGTGATTTGTAAAAAATCTAAAACTCCAAAGTAAACTGTTAATTTCGCTCCACTTATTACTATACTTGTTACTTTTACTTCATTTTCATTAGTGATAACAGAAAAGAAACACATGTTTTTATTTGCAATAAATGAATGGGCAAGTCACAATGTTGTTTTCTACCTGACTCTGAATTGACAGCTTTCTTCTTTCCTGTTCTGTTACTATCAAAGTAAAAAGAACATTTGCAAAAGGGACAGAAAATTAGGCGAAAAACCACACTTATGGACAGAAATGCACGCTGTATTCTTTAACAAACACTTCATGATTGGAGGAGTGATTTGGGAATTCTATATTGCTTCATATAGGAGACAATATTAGAGTGTTTTGGTGAGTTAAGAACAGTCAAGACACATTGCAGTGTCTAATATGAAGAGTATGAATCTCATTAATGTGCATTTCTGGACATATTATCTCAAAAACCAAGACAACGGAATTATTCAATGATACATTCATTCATATTTGAACTGAACCGTTTTAACAAGTTCCTTTTGGTAAGTGCTCTAATCTTCAGCGAATGAGAACAATAAATACCAATGATATGGTTGTTATGACAGTTCAAACAAAGGACTAACAGTAACGATACAACACAAACCATATAATAGCTTGAAGTCATGAATACATACTATTGTTATATACCTAGACTTTCACTCAACAAAACAAGCACTGTGATTGGTTGATTCTTGGTCACATGCCCCTGATCAAAGTCATATATATATTGCAACTGGGATACAATTGTGCAGTTGTTGCCTGCACACTAAATACAACAGCACATGATCAGTCCATCACTAAATCAAAAATGTTGCGATCTTCTAAATATGTAACAAAGCACTTATATATTAAAATGTATGATCTCTTGGGAAACTAGTTTGTTTTCTTTTCCCTCGCGACCATACATTAAGTGTATATATTACACAAGCTACAAGCCAAATGCATGATGAAACTCTTTTTATTTATTATTGCTGTTTAAAAATTCATCTATAGGCAAAATTATCATTTTGTTTTAAAGGAAGAGGCCTTTTTATTGTATCAACTATATTGTTCTGTCTCACAGTATAATTATTTCACCGCATTATCTCCTTAGTCTTATAATAAAAAAGAAAACAATAAATGTCTTTTTAATAAATTTTTTGATCACTTTTATCTGTTTGCATGCCACTACACATACTGACTATAATGATATAAAGAGAATGAAGTTCCTAGAATACAATTAAACTGAAAAGATAAAGGACAAGAATTGAATTTTTCTTACATTTTGGAAGGTTTTGTTGCTTCATTGTCTTCTTTCCTCTTCTGGTGAAGTAAACAAAATATGGAAACATTCAACATACATGCACAACTTTAACTTACTCTGCATGTAGCTAACAACAAATAGATTTTGCAGCTCATTATTTTCCGAGAAAAATGAGTCCGATTCTTACTGGAGGTTGAATTCTGCATCTGAAGACAAACATATACTGTTTTCCTTGTCAGGCTGCACAGTTATATCAAGTTACATTTCTGTTCTTATTTGTAAATTAGGGGTAACTCTTTACCTTAGCTCATTGAAAGAGATTGTTCTGAGAAAAAGTATCCTTCCTGAGTTAATTTTGGATCCAAGTCTTATTTGTTGAAAACTTTGAATACGCATTTGTTTACGATAAATTTGACCGACAACTTACCGACAGTTTACCAACAGTTGGCCGACAGTCGGCCGACAGGTTATTCTGGGAGCTGTTCTTCATTTTCACCTGAACTTCAGTTCTTGCCCAACATCACAACGGATTACAAGGGAGTTTTGGCATGCCCTGCAATCTTTACCCCTCCCATGTTTATTTACTGCATGGAATGAATCATTAACTTATAAATTAATAAATAATAATTAAAATTAAATAATTTACAAATAATAAATATTATTTAATATTGATAAATAAAAAAATAATTGCTAAACCTATATTATATTGTTGATTTTGTCAGATGAATCACTGGTATGTTCACACCTTTTTGTTCTCCTTGGATTTTTTCCCCTCTGCAAAAAAGAGCATCAGAAAGAATATTATTTGGATTAATAGCTGTAATTGTGAAACACCCTAATTCCATTCCAACAACAGCTACACCCAAACTGAAACTAGAAAGGCACTCGGTAGAGCGCATACCTCCGCCCCGCCACATATGTACACCTGATATTACACTCATCTGGATCTGAGATCCGGAGTTTAATCCAGATAAATCCCAAATTTTAATCGATTGATCCTGGGTATATTTGCTACCTTTCCACCAAATTTGGTGCACATCCGTTAATTAGTTTTTGCGTAAAACGATTAACAGACAGACAAACAAACAGACAGGCGTGAAAATATAACCTCCTTGGCGGAGGAAAAAATCTTTATATCACAAATCTTATTAAATCTTTTCAACCAAGTGTGAAGGCAACACTGGGAGAATATCAGGCCTAGATGGTGATGTTTTGTAGAAAAAAAGACTGAAGGCTGATATTCTGACACTGAGTACGCTCCTGAGAAAACTTGGTTAATAAGACATTTATTATACAAATAGAAACTGCACTTAGAATTTGTGAAGTAAAAAATGCTACCTTGAAGATTATGCAAAAAAGTTTGTATTTCAAGATCAAAACAAGGTATTTCTTTGTTTTGTTTTACAGGACAACACGGGAAATCCTGGATAGATAGGGCCATCTTGCCTGCTCGGGTAGCCAATTAGAACTCAGCGCCAGTATATGTGTAGAGCCACTTATCTCAAACTGTACTACTCTCAGTTTGTTAGTGTACTTATTCCCAAAGCCCACTCACGTGGGATTGTTTACCGTGTGTGTTAACATGCTGGTATGCTTTATGCCGTGTACTGATTGGTCTTAAAGTCAGCACCTGTATCTTCCCTTGGTTTTTGGTTTTTCTCAGTGAACAAAGCGTTGTTCTGATTGAGTCGCATCCATCGCAGTTTTGTGGTTACCTATTTCTAAACTTTGTCGCAGGATTCGCCTTGTCTTGCCCGGTTGTGGAAGCAGCCATATAATAATATTAAATTATTATGACCTACCATCTGAATCTAACTTTACAGCTTTAGAAAGTTCTTTTGGAAGAGGTTCCTGCAATGAAAAGAAGTCAAGTCATACATTAAACTGAAGAAAACACATGCAACCCCAAGACACTACCAAGTTTTAGTAAAAAAAACAAGGTGCCCACTGCAACAGATAGCACTGAGGGAAAATGATGATGATGATAATGATTTTGATGAACATGTTACAATACAGTACAAAACTTTCAATAGTTTAAATTCAACATCTAAAAAGACACAAAACAAAAATTAACTGTTGGGGTAACAATATAAGAAATTTATCCTTACAAAGAAAATATGGCAAAACTGCTTTTCTTGTTTGCTACTTTTCATTGATTATCAGTGAATATTCACCGAAACGAAGGATTAAGATTATTTGCAATTTGTATTTTTTTTTTGGATAGGTTGTAGAGTCCCATTTACACCAGCTTTTGCTGAACTACGCATCGCTGTTGAAATATTGTAAATTTACTCAGAAGACAATTTAAATGAGCAGATTTAACCAGGCCATAAAAGGAGAATACTCCAAGAGTTAATTTGTATATGAGTTATTGTAACATAACTGCTGGCAAATACTATTATGAAATTATAAGTAAATTATATGTGACTGTATAACATGCACTGAGATTGGTCAGCTTTGCAGACCGTGTTCCTTTCATGTGGCAACTTTTCCATGGATTCAGTAGCTTACTAACATCACTTTTCTCTGCCCGTACTGTAACTCACAAACCCTTGTTTTATCCCCTCAATTTCATGGTCCACACTTCCCACTTGGACCATAAATTGCAGGGAAAAAAACTTGGTCTGTTGCCTAGAGTACAGGCTGTGAAAAATGATATTAGCAAGACCTATGAATATATGCCTGTAAATATCAAAACAGTTACCTCTTCATCCTCAGATGGTAGTCCTCTGTCAGTGATAAAAAAATAAATTCAGGGTTATTAATTTAAATATGATTATGACTATGATCAAACAACTATATTTTAATGACAACTAAAACTAACTATTAAGACCTATTTACACTTCATTTCAATTCGAAAAAATTATTTTTGACTAAAAACAATTAATTTCAATTAAACAATTTTAATTAATAACAATTCATTAAGAATAAATATTCATAATAATAAAAATTAAAATTTAGAGAACTTTATACATAAAACAAGTTAAATATTTATGTACAACTATTAAAATAAAATTGTCAATATGATAACAAAAAAAGAAAAATTAATTCACAAGGTTGAATTCAACACCATTATTCTCTTTCTACAACCAGCGGATACATGCTTGGCTGGCATTTAAGTGGCAGCCACCAATGAAATCCCCTTGTGGAATTTGGTAGAAGCAGTAGTAAATGTAGTTACTAAAGGCAAAGTAAATATCAATTTAGGAAATTCATTTTATCAAATAGCATCCCAAACTGATAGGTTTACTTGGCCACCTAAATGATTAATTTAACACTTGACTAAAGTTTATCTTTCCGGGATAATCCTAGTAACAACATTCAGGGTGGTATTCACCAAAATTTGCCGGGTCTGAGACAAAGATATGAGAATTATTGTTAATTACTGTAATTATTCCTTAGACTTTGCCATGAATATGATTCACTGTAATCACGTACTACATGTATGATTGGAAACCCATTGAACTTCAAATGTGTAATGTATGTTCACAGCTTGTCCAAATTGAATATTTCTCAAATTTGCAAATTTGGGAAATGCTTTCTCCAGTCTTTGAACTTGTTGGCATGTGCATGTACCTTTTCTTTCTCCCTACGCTGATCTGATGTCGATTCTGTCCTTCATTCCCTTCAGTTTTAACTGGACATGTTTCATTATCCTTTCCTTCAGTGCTTGGTTTTTCTGAAGGTTTTTTAACTACATACAAAAAATAGCATGTTACAAACTGATTTAAAACTTGCTCATGACACTACCCGATAAGGTTACTGTGGTAAACCATTGAATGCTTAACAACACTTATTTATCTTTGAAATCGAGGTGACTAATGGCAGGCTAACAAATATTAGTATATACTGTACCAACTCAGCAACTTTAGCATTTTAAACAATCAGATGAACTCACCATCATGACCTTGGGATGATAATTAAAGACTATTTTTACCTCTTACGAATGGCAGGCTTCTGGGAAAACAATGTGCAAGTGGGTTTTCATATAACAAACAAAAAATGACTGGAGCCTTTTTTCACTTTGCAGCTGTCTCCAAGTTTGTAAACAAAGTTACGTCATGTATAATTGGTGAATAGTGGCTTAAGAAAATTAATATTTACCTTGCTGTAAATATTTACACTATTCACCACAATTTCAGAGATACTTAGAAATGGCATTTGTCATATATATAATTATACTTAATTAGTCAAGGCCACATGACCAAGAATCAACCAAAGGCAGTCCCTATTTACTTAATTGAAATTTTAGGAATATAACAATAATGTAATTACCGCATCTGCACCAACACTACAGGTAGTACATGGACATGAATGCAATACCTGAAATAGTCTTTCCAAAAAATGATTCCATGCTTCCTGGTTTATTATTTTCCATCTTCTTGTGGCCCACAGCTGACTGAGAAAAAGACCATTCATTCCAATTGCTGTGAAGATCTGTATTAATTTCTTAACCATACAAATCATCGATACAAAGATTTACGCCGACAATCTTTTTCAAAATGCTTGGACTCATTGTCTGCATCCATTGCTTTCTTACAGAAGTTGGTGATGGTAACAAAATATTATGCCATCCCTCCTCCCCCAACGCCCCTTTAAGCAATGTTAGTATTATATATTTCCAATTGTAATTTATCTTGGTGAAAAAAATAACATTGTTTGAATACTTATTCACCCAACAATGAGGGGAGGGGGGGGGGGGGTGGGGGGAGAACTAAGATGTAGTTATTGCCATTTGTCCTGAACGAGAAAAACTGCCTGTCAGTCCAACATTTTTAGCAAAGATTGTAGACTTATAAAACATGTCCCATATTTTTTTTTTTACCAATAAGTGCATTTTCATAATTAAAGAAACCTCATTCTGTTTCTATCACCATAGTTTTGAATGATCAAAAATAAAAGTTTAACTAGTGTTTTTAAAAATAACTAAGAATGGTTAGAAATAAAGATACAATAATAAACACATTCAGGGCTCAAGAATGACGTTTTAACTCATTAACCTATTTTATTATATCTCTCTTTAGCACGTGCACTGGGATTGGTCAATTTAGCAGGCCGTAATTTCCATTTTTTCCATCCACTACTGGAGTGCTTCACAATTTTTACCAGCCTAATTGGCTAGTGAAAAAGTAAAATCCACTAACCAAAACTGAAATTTTTCTAGCCTGTGGCTAGCTGGTTACTTTAAGTCTCCTACCCTGACAGCCGTTATACAAAATCTGGTTCCATAGTTTTAACATAACAATAATTATTTTAACCACAAAGCTCACCTCTTTGTTCCTAACTTCTGTGGATGCTGCATTTTTCTTGTTCTCACAAACTTTTTTGTCAGTTTTTGATGAGGATGGTTTTGCAGAAAACATCTCTAGTGTACTCATCTGACCTTTCTTGACCTTTCAAATAAAAAATAATAAATATTGGCCAGTTACATGTTAATTTAATAGACATCAGCTGTCCAACCAATACTACTTATTAATCAAGAGTAAGGTCATAACAGGGAAATCCTGGACCAAGGCCTTGATGTATTTACCAAGCGATAGTGAGGTCAATACGTCAAGACCGAGGTCTGAGAATTCTTTGTAATGACCGAATGGATGAGGTTAATAAGTTATTTATTATATGGCCTTTTAGCATTGGAAAAAAAAACTGGAAAGGTGTTTCAATATTTGCTTGTGCGCACAAGAAGTCATTCAAAGTCATGTTCACTGAACCCAAACACACGTGACCATGCATGCAAACCAGAAGTGACAGAAGAAACAGTTACTTTAAAATGAGAAACGTTTGTCTATATTGAAAAAAAAAATTCAAAAATTTTCATTATGCCTGGTTATTACAAGAAAATCTTGCCTGCTTGGCAGCCAATCAGAGCATGCATACTATTGTAGCCATATATTAATTTCTGTTATTGGACTCCTAATTTGAACAATCTGCACAACTGCACATATCACAACCAGCCTCATCCAATAATACGAACAGCATGTTAGCAATTGTTAGACAAAAGTCTTCAATATCGTTGTTAATTTACAGCACCTGAACGGTACAGCTTGACACAAAACAACGGAAATGTCACCTTTGACTTTTGCCCTTTTCCCATAAGGGATGATCCTGAAAATATAGCAGGCATATTAACTTTAGTAAAGTGCTATTATCATTTCCATTATATATTGATAAATTACATCTAATATTTACGGGTTAGAGACTGAAATGAGTGGTTTGTTTACAAATACACGCATGCCCTGGCTGTAAAATGAACGAGAAATTGTCAATACTGGATTTTTTCTAATTTCGAGCACTGAAGATGTAGTCAAGGTCAATAAAAATGCAGGACAATGTGGGAAATCCTGGGTAGGCAACAATTCAGAACTCAGGATTTCCCTCTTCCTACCCACTCTCAGAACCAGCTACATAATAAAACAAAACACAACTCCAGGGCTAAAAATTAACTCCAGTGCTTGGTGGCCAGTCGGGCCAGTTTCCTTGAATTCTTAGTGGCCCATCCCACATTGAAGTAGCCGTCGATTTTTTTTTTTCAGAGGCACGTGGCAATTGAAAAATCAAAATGACGTCTATATGTTGTGAATGTGGATCACTCATGAAATCACTGTTAAAACGGCTCGGAATTTCCACTTCAGAACTAAAAAATACACAACATGGACAATTAGAGTCCAGGCAAAGAAACGAAGAGAAACGTAGTCCAATCAAACTACATACTGAGTGTTATTTTTAACTTTGTACTTTGCACAATTTACATTGCAACTTTTCCACATTCTGTAACAAAGTTGCACATCAGGTGTTCAAACCTTAACTTTTGGTAGCCCTGGTCAGTTTTAACTCGCCACTGGCGACCGTGCGACTGCCAATTTTGAGCCCTGCAACTCAGATCTTTGAAGTGAACGGGTTTATTAACACTATATACATTATTGATTCATTGTCTTACAAATAACATTTTTTTGACTGTCTGGATCATCCAGGCGTAATAATTGATCTGTATTTACCAAAATGTCATTTCTGTTAAAAAATGAACATATAGATTTGTTATCTTCAGCTCACCACTGGGAGGGTGACTTGTCATTTCAGCATGATTTACTCCATTCACCATTTTACCACTTGATGGTCTGTGAGCTCCATTTGCTAGATTGGTCTTTCTGTCAGTATCTACAGGAACAGTCTTATCTCGAAGATTTTCAGCAGCAGGACAATAAATGTGACTCCATCTGTAGGATTTAAACATCAACCACATATAAACCAATAATATTACCTCAAAAGAAATACATCCTCATACCATATTGGCCAACAAAGCAGAGTTGTCAAAAAGATTTCCATAACAGGAAAGTTTAAGATAATGAAAAGCACAGAGGGTGGTATTAGTACTTTGATTTATTAATGTCTCATTTTACATTTATTATGGAAGTGCAAAAAACCCAACAAAATCTGTAGTCAGCTGGCAAACACGGAAGTAGCTGGTGATATCACCAGTTAAGAGCTCTTTTTAAAAGATTGACAAAGTGAATTGAAAGCAAGAATATATGTTGTGGTTCAATTTTATCCTTTGTCTCAATTTTATTTTCCTTTGTTTCAAACTCATTATCATACAATACCATAGCAAAAACAAAGGAAAGTAAAATTTAAACGAAGGAAAAAAATTGAACCACAACATATACACAGAGCTTGAAATTGCGACCGATACAGGCGCATTTGCGACTAAACTTTTCACGTTTGCAACTAAAATTTCTTGATCAGTCGCAACTTAGCAAACAAGTTTGTAGCTAGTCGGTCAGCCACATACTGTATTAGCGATAAGAAACTATTTAACTTCAAAGTTAATACATGAATATTATATTTAAGAGTCTTGTGTCTTATTTGTAACTGAAAATTTCAATATTTATAGACCAAATCCTGTTAAATTTACCTTGGATGTGCATAGCACGATCGGCCAATTCAATTTACGCCATTAGGTCTTAGTGTATGGAAGACCTTAGATAACCTTAGATATTGAGGGTTTTCCTAGTGTATCACGGGCGCACTTCTTGTTGGAGAGGCCGTTAGCTTAAAATGCCCATGCAGGGACCTGACATGCATGACATACAACGTGACATGATAAACTATTCCTGGACATATTCCATCCTTGATTTCCTGTTCACAATGTATGTTAATGTTCAGGATTTGGATAATAAAATCACAGTGTAAATTTAAAATGACAATTCTATTAATAATATTAATTGGTAACTCATTAAACTTGCATATACTCGTGTATTATAGTTGTATCTAATATTTTTGGCAACTAAAATTTTCTATTTTGCAACTAAATTTTTGCAACATATTTTTTTTTTTATTTCAAGCCATGATATACCCCGGTACTTCACATAGAGTGTACGTATATGTTGCTGGTCAATTCGTAACCTCAAGTTAATCTGTTTTAATAAAACATAGTATTGATTAACCTGGATACAGGTAATAACAAATTAACCCACTTTAAAACCAGACAATCTAAGTTGAAACAAATAAGCCTGAAAAACTAAGTTCCCTGCAACATTACTGTATAAAGCAAATGTGTGATATAGGACCATGCAATGTCACATACCTGTTCTGTTCACTCTTGTGTTGTTGTTGAATATCATAATCCACTGAGTATAAAGCGTTGTAATCCTAAGAAATATTATCATTATTATATATAAAATTTATGAGAAGTCGTGCAATTAAATGAAAATGCAGTATTAGCAATTATTTGGCCTTGATTTTGAATAGAAACTTGACTGCAGCACAAGTCTACAGTAACTCATTCCAAAAAGGAATGTCATCAACAAATGATCATAAAAATTACCAGTACTTGTTACAATCTTACCTTTAACATAGCTTTCTGTATGCTATAGATATGGAGGGATGTGACAGGAGAGAAATTCTTCTTAGTCTCTGGAAATATAAATGTTTAAAAATCACAGAGAGGATAGTCAAGATATACAGGTTAGGTTATGTACAGGGTAGGTAAAAAAATCAGTGACAGAAGAAAATGAGGACAGTAACAACTTATTCAGTGCTACTTTCAGTACCTTGAAGTTTTTCATCACTGGCAATAACAAAGCGATGAACCTATAACAAAAAGTGAGCAAGACTTTAGAAACACCTAATATACATGCATGTACCCAACAAATTAAAATATTATCAAAATACATGGCAAACAAAATAAGGAAGCTGATGTTTTGAGAAAAAGCTAATATTACTTTTTAACATCCAAAGAGAAAAAAAGATAAAAGCAGTAGTGTAGTGGTTAGCGTGTCATAATCTCGAGCAGGAAATACAGAGTACAGATCTCTGGTGGTGGCACTGTGTTCCTTAGACAAGAAACTTAACTCCACACTGTCTCTCTCCACCCACGTTATGGGTACCGGCGATATCATGTTGGGGGTAACCCTGCGTTGGACTAGTCCCAGGTCCTTCATGGGAATGATTTCCGCACAGGTCCCTACTTCATTATGCATGATGTAGCCGTACAAGAAATGTTTGCACGCGCACTACCCAGGATAATTCAGCTACAGCATGCATAATGAAGAAGGGACATGTGCGAAAATCATTCCAAAATTATATATGTGTTTGTATTTTAACCCTCTTGACTACAGGAAGTCGGTTCGCGAAATATTGAAGACATGTTGCCAACGCTTTAAGAACGAGGCAAGTTCACGTTACCTTGCCATATTTTGATTTTCATCGCTCTTCTGTTTGAACGGACACGCTAGTGTTTGCAAACTCTGTTTCTCAAATCGACTTCCGGTAGTTGAATCGTCAGTCGATTTGACTCTGGTCCGGTGTCTAGGGGATGTGATCTTGTAAAAGTGACTCATCCATTTAAAATCTAAATACGTTTTTACTTGGCATGTATTATGCCTAGGGCCTTATTTAGCCCCTCCCCCCCCCCCCCCCCCAATACCTCCATGCAAAAGGATCAGTGTTTTTGAACGCAAATGTTTCGATTCATGTCAAAATTAAAATTCGTGTACATGCTGCAGTACCATTTCTCCTTCGACACAACATTGTCCCCCTACAATGTAAGTAATACTCAAAAGAGGAGCCGTTTGGGACGCCTTCTGTTTTTGGGCAAAGGCGTAAAGCATCCTACAAAAGATAAAACAGAAAGTTCAGAAATTTAGCATAACCTATACGCAAAGTAACGCACTGGACTACAGCTATAAACTCACCGCTTTGCATTGTTCACAGGTACAGAGAGGGTGCGACTTAGCCATTTGTAGGTCACCTGAATATAAATCAAAAGAGATTTTAACGACAGCCAACGGGAACACAAAAAAATGGCTTCATTTCGACTTGACGTACAATTTTGTTTTCGTCGTTTATAAATTCATCAAGGTTTTCCAAAAACATTTCGTTTTCGTCAGCCATGTTTGTATCCCGCCAAAATTTCGTTTATTAATTTTGCGCACAAATTGTATTGAGTTAACCGCTGGTCGAGGATTCACGGCCACATCCCACAACCTAGCATTCGTGTAGCCGCACCCTCCCCGTTTTTTCCTTCAGGGGGAGGGTGCGGCTACACGTAGGCTACCCACAACTATGAAGGCCCGTTCTGGTCAAAATTGCATGATTAATTTTTCCCTCTTGATGAATTAATTTGATGAGTACCTGCTATTAATATTTTGTCTGTTTGTAATTATTTTTTCCTATGCCTGTAATTATTTTCGTGTTCTTTTTAACTTTTCCATGCGTCACAATTATTTTTTCCTCACCAGGAATTAATTTTTTTATGTGCCGTCTTTATTATTATGCTTCTTTGAAATTATTTTTGTCCTTTACACAAATTATTTTACGGTTGCGGATTAGTTTTTTGTGTGCTATAATAATTTTTTTGGATAATTAATTGATTTTGTCCTACGCAACTCATAATATAATGATAATTTAATTTTTTTTCCATTCGAGAATTATTTTTTTGTTAGTCATAATTATTTTTTCGTAGTTTTAGCAAATGTCCCATAAGCCTCTGCTGCGAAGCTCTTGCCATGTGCTTTCTGAAAAAAACATGGCGTCTTCAAACTATTCCAACAACGATCCCGCTTCTATTCAGTCCATTGCTAGCACTGGAATCAGCCACATCCAACAGCTTGTTTCGCTAGTGGAACAAAGGCCAACAGCGGCATCAAGGTCTTCAAACGAGCTGCAAGTAGCGACTCCACGAGCTGGTACTGCTTTGGAGGAATTTCAATTACGAAGGCGATTCCCAACAGTTTCAGCAAGGTCAAGCAGGAATGCTGTAACAGGAAGGTATGAAAGATCCAATACTCTAGACCAGAAGCATCCAGAAAAACGAGGGATCAAACGAAAATATGTCGACCAACACTCCATAGCGACAAGAATCGCAAGAACAGAGGATTCAATCCTTAAACTGGAAAGACATTTGAACAATCGGACTTGTCCGAAATCATTGCAGTACTCTGCTCGGGCCAACATCGCGCCTGATACTACTTTCCAGAAGGAAATCAAAGACATTAAACAAACTGCCGAACAGGTATTTGTTAACGCCCTCACGCGCTTCCACAAACGAAGGCTTGAAAGCCTTAGAAACAAATTAAGGACTAAGCCTTTACTTTCGTCCAGAAGACGTACTGATGTAAATAGGCAGAGTCGTTTTGAGTCGCAATCGGCGTCAAACATTGTAAACAACGACAATGTAAAACTAGCCGAATTGGAGAAAAGGCTCCTGGAACTTACGAATATTGTGTCAACACCTGTAAGCAACACAAATAAACGTGTGGAAAGTTACAACAGTGTATTCTCTGAACCATCAGAGAGGGAAATCACTTTCCTCGACACAATAGTATATAAAGGGGATAGATTTCAAACTGACTCTATCCTAGATATCAGGACCCAATACAAGCCGACAAAAACCTTCCAATACACGCATTTCACCTCATGTCACCCTCCGGGTGTAAAACGAGGTTTTGTCAAAGGCGAAGCAACACGACTCCTCAAAAAACTCTTCACAGACTACATTTGAAGAGTGCCTCTCAAACTTCAAACTACGCCTCAAAACACGAGGATACCCTAATAAATTCATTGAGAGGTCCCTAACAGGAGTCTGCTTCGAAGACAGAAGGTTGGCACTCCAACAAAGAAAAAAGACTCAAACGAGAGTCTTACCATTTGTCACGACATATCACCCAGCAGTGCTTGACCTAAAGAAAATTTTAATGGAAAACTGGGTTGTCATACAAAACCAGCCCTTGCTGAAAAGCATCTATACAAAGCCTCCCATTATATCATACAGGAGAGGCAAATCTCTTAAAGATACGCTCGTTAGAACGAAGATTTGACTGAAGGCTAAAATGCATCGCTACCAGAACTCACGAGGGGAGTCCGTGTAGACTTGTCATTATCTTTCGTTTTTCAAAAGAATTCTTCAGGTGCTGCACAGGAACTTGAATCGCATTTGACGGAATACCAGTAGCACTTGTGAGACCATTCGACATGTCATTCAGCAGAAATGACAACGTGCCCGAAGCATCCACTAATCGACTCTTCGTTTGAATCAGAACGTCTGCCTCTAACTCATCAACACTAGGCAACAGATTAAGAACGCTTTTTAGATTCTGTAAGAAAAGCGCGAACCCACGTTCATTTCTCTCTCGTAACACCACTGGGCGTGACCGACGAGTACGAGCCGCCATGTTTGTTTTACATGCATTACCGCAGAGGCTTATGGGACATTTGCTAAAACTACGAAAAAATAATTATGACTAACAAAAAAATAATTCTCGAATGGAAAAAAAATTAAATTATGATTATATTATGAGTTGCGTAGGAAAAAATCAATTAATTATCCAAAAAAATTATTATAGCACACAAAAAACTAATCCGCAACCGTAAAATAATCTGTGTAAAGGACAAAAATAATTTCCAAGAAGCATAATAATAAAGACGGCACATAAAAAAAATAATTCCTGGTGAGGAAAAAATAATTGTGACGCATGGAAAAGTTAAAAAGAACACGAAAATAATTACAGGCATAGGAAAAAATAATTACAAACAGACAAAATATTAATAGCAGGTACTCATCAAATTAATTCATCAAGAGGGAAAAATTAATCATGCAATTTTGACCAGAACGGGCCTTCATACACAACCCTACCATTTTCCATCATCTTGAGATTCTAGTGTGGAAACCCATAGCTCATTTGCTAGCTGTGCCATGCTGATAAGGCCTAACAAGGCCAAAACAGCTGTCCATGGCTGCTGGCTTTTGAGCTCAATTTTCTCATCTTTTTATCAGTGGTAGCAACAGGGTTTTCTCCCTTCTACCACTGTCGCCTCAGTGCGCATATGTGTGGCTTCAACTTACCCTTATTACATTTTGACGTTGGTCTTGAGAGAGGAGCTGAGGACAGCTAGGGTTGATGTAGCAGCGTGGTAACTAGGTTTGCTGCTCCCGCCAAAACTGGGTCACGGTAGAACCAGAAAGGGTCTCTTAAATGTTATTGTAGCACCAGAAAAGTCCAGTTTTAACCTTACCAACATCATGCATGGCCGTACATGGCTTTGGTTAGATATATGTGACTTCTTACGTCAAGCCGCTATATTTTAGTAACATAACTTTAGCAATCGTTGTCACGACAAACCGTTGAATATGCTTCCTGTGTCAGTCACGCGGATTATGTCACGCAGAAGTCACGCAGTAAGCACTGTTGGTAGTTTTGTGCATTCATTTTAATTTGCGAACATGAATATCCTGTCATTTTCGCCTTTTATTTTCCACAAGATCGCTGGTGTATCTGGAGCACTGGCCATTGGATTAGGAGCTTATGGATCGCACGGTAATTTTGAAGATTTTTGGACGGCGTTTATGTTTTAGAAACACATGGGAAAGTTGAAGGTTTCTTGTATTTTAAAATAGACTTGCTTCAGCTATCATCGATTAATTGAGCTTTCATGGCGATGACCTAAGACACATTTAAAGGCAAAATATACCATAACGTTTTGTTTACATTTAATCCAAATATTGTGTTTGAGAATTGAACTGATTAACTCAGTCCTCTCCTGTTTTCTTGTTTAATATTTGTAAGAATTCTATTCCGAGCTCTGATCAGTTGTACATTTGTATGCATGATTTTACAGCCTTATCAATGAATCAGGAAAATACAAAGACTTTTAAAGAGGTAAGGTCAACGTCTTGAAGAACTGCAATATTCATGGATTCGTTTCATCTTTAGAGACCAGTTATTTAGGATAGGGGTTTGGCGGTGGGGGGAGGGGGGGGGGGATTTTAGTGGGGTTCAGGAGTGTATTGTTAGTGTACAAGAGTGGGTCCTGAATAGAATTCTTGCTATGTATAGGTGGCAGTTAAATATTATTTAAAGAACCTCCATGTATAATGCAATGGTACATGGTCAGGGAAAAAAGAGAAACAAATGTAGCAGGTGCATGTGTGCAGGGTTGGGAGAGGGTCACGTCTGACTTAATTAGACTTAAAGGGTGGGCCATAGAAAACATTTTTCTCACCCCCTCAAATTTTCCCGCACCTTAACCCCCCCCCCCCCCTCTTGCTTTATAAATGACTGGTCCTTAAATCTGACCACTAACACTGTATGTCGATCTTTTTGATCAATGATTTTGTAGTCCTTCATGGTGGGTAATCTGTATCATCATATCCATAACCTTGCATTACTGGCTGTACCATTTGCTAAGAGACCACAGTTGGTGAGTTTTGAACTTAAAACCTTCCTTCCTTGTTTGGTTGAGAGTAAACTTCATGAGGCCACATGTGGCCATTTTAGTATATAAATGTATTTTTCTGTAAAAACCCTTCTATTGATGTAAGCACAATTTCAAAAGCTCTTTCTTTCTACAAAGAAGAGTAAAAAAGAACCACAAACTTAGAGGTCCCTGGCCTGGGGATTACGGTAATCCTCAAGCAAAATGCATAAACATTTAATAATGTTATGTTCTTTTACTCTGTTCTTTTTTTGTGTGTGTTTGTTTGTTTTTTAAGTTAATGGACTCACCCCTCAATCTTTGTTTGGCAAGACAAGCAAAAGATCTGAATCTCATGCCTATAACATTAAACATAAAGACCACCTGAACATTCCAATGTGCAGAACATCTACTGTGCAGCGGTCCCTCTTTTTCAGGGCACTTTAAAGTCGTCAAATGACTTAAAAATACCCAAAGAACAACATATCTTTCACTTAAGGCTTTCAAGGGATCTGTAAGATCGTATCTCAATAAATGAGTGTCACTGTGATTATTAATTAGTATTAATAGCTATAGATCAATAGTTTTATATCTGATTATTATATACTGATATAATTTATTATCAATTTCTATTTTTATTATTACATAATTATTGTAAATTAGGCATCAAAAGCCATTTTTGGATTGTGTAATAAGATTATTGTATTGTATTTATTAATATAATTGGCTATTGACCAAGTGTGAAGGGATTTTTAATATGCTGAAAAAGCCTGCGCAAGATAAGCATTTACACTTTTCTCACATAACCACCTTAAAAAGTTCTAATAGCTAGCAGCTTGGCTGATGTAGCTTAGCTGTAGCCTTATTGCAGGGTCTGTAACCAACTGAACAATTTCAGTGCAGGCTTTGGTTGACAATCTTGCTCACTCACCAAGCAAAGTGCAATGAAAAAATGGTTTGTTACTGTCATTTTGCTATTAAAAGTTATGAAAGTTATATTTAATGTATTTTTCATATTAAACAAAGACACTTTATACACTATATTTAATTTGATTATTTTAGATTGGCACCTTGATGTGTGCAGGAATTTTGCTATTCTCTGGAAGGTATGTATAAATCTTTAATTGTTGACTCTTTCAGATACTAAAATCTTGAAGTTTTATTTGGGAAACAGATTAAAGAACCCTCACAGGTGCAATTCCTCCATGGGACTAGAATAAATCATTCACATAAAGAGTGCAGAACATATTGTCATGTTTTATATGGTTCATTTTGCAAGCCAGTAAGATGAAGCAAATCCTGAGTCCTGATCAGCAACCCAAGCAGGCAAGATTATATATAGTGTATCTTCCCTGGTCAGGATTTCCTGCTTTGTCCTACAATACAAAACAAAACAAAGTGACCATATAATAAATCATCTATTGATCAAGCTTGTTTGATTGTGATGGCCGGATATTGGCTTGGTCCTTCTCTGTGTTTTTATTAACCTTGACTTCATCTCCATCAATAAATATGTAAAGAAGTAATCTGGCCAATATGCAGCCATTGTTACCTCACCCTTAAGGTCAACAACACATTTCATCTTTTCAATTTCAGTTGCTATCTAGTGGGATTAAAAAAGGACAGGTCATATGGAAGACTAGCCCCCATTGGAGGATACCTTCTTATGGCAGGATGGCTTGCATTTGCTTTTTAACTCATGATTTAAATTCTTGCATTGTTAGATAGCTCTCTCTGTATTAGTCCTAGGAATTAAGGTGTCTCTAGATTTAAAACGTTGGGGTGCTGATATGAAGGAGTTTTTGGAGGCTTAAATAAACTTCGCAGTCATGAGGTCTTTGAGAATGAGAAATTTTAAATAGTATTTTTGGGAGTTTGGGGTACTGGACAAGAAGGCTGTCGAAAGTGCTAAGCTACAGATATTGGTACAATTGAATTGAGTAAATTTTATCTTCACACATGGTTATTAATTATTGACAGCATGGGTTTTCTTTGGGTTAAAAAACTTTGTTCAGGAGATTTTGAGCATTTATTCAAGTTTGAGACTGGGTTTATGTTTTTGGCTTCACAGTGAGATTACTCAAACCATTAAAGGCCACCCTAACTAATTTTCATTCACATAATCTAATCATGATTGAGTATCTAAACAATAGAATCGCTACAAATGTCTTATATTTAACCTAAAATTCATATAATTACCTCCACCAAGGAGGTTATGTTTTCACGCCTGTCTGTTTGTTTGTCTGTCTGTTAATCGTTTTACGCAAAAACTAATCAACGGATTTGCACCAAATTTGGTGGAAAGGTCGCAAATATTCCCAGGACCAATGGATTAAAATTTGGGATTTATCCGGATTAAACTCCGGATCTCAGATCCAGATGAGTGTAATATCAGGTGTACATATGTGGCGGGGCGGAGGTATGCGCTCTACCGAGTGCCCTTCTAGTTTGCTCTATAACTATACAAAACATATCAAGATTGAAAAAGAATCATCTTAGTCCAATGAAAATCACCACAAATCTGTTGTTCAAAAAACAAACATTAAAAATTTGTGTGAAAATTTAGTTGGGTGGCCTTGGTTTAAGTAGTTGCACTGTAAATATTGTATGATTGACCATGGCAAATGCCAACGTCCTTAACATTTCATATCCAGAAGTCCCCCTCCCTGTAGTGTTTAGCTGTTAGTTCTCTTGAGACATTTCGTGATAGTATACATGATGTACTATAAGTTTGAAAAGGATCTCGGGTTGTTGTAAGTATGGCGTGTTGTGCAGTGGATTAAAAGAGTTTTGAAGAGTTTAATCCGTGTTAAATCCGTGTGTTTTACCGGCCATCACCACACTCCCCACCCCCCCACTTATATTTCCCAATTAGACTGCAAGTTTTAACTTGTTCGTAGAAAACAAGAACAGGTGGTAGTCTTATTAGTTTTAGTACAAGCCAACTTAAATACTACTGTAGATCTTATACCAATATTTACTGACTTTTCAACATACAAAAGTAGTGTCTTCTTCCAAAAGTTACCTATCACAGTTGGCTTGATAGCTCAGTTGGTAGAGCACTGCTCCGGTATCGCAGAGTTCATGGGTTCGAATCCCGTTCAAGCCTGAGTTTTTTTCAGGCTTCAAATTCACAGCTGCCTAAGTTGTGTACATAACTGCGATGATCAATTAATGTTATTACACAGAATAGAAAGTGAGTACTGTAGGGTCTTGTAGTGTTGTACCTATTTCATTAATGAACTGACACCTTTTCTTGTATGCCAGAGTGTTATACACGTAATTGTCCAAATTATGTTTAATGCATGTGCAAGTCTGACTACTTTATAAACCTACCTGCATCAATTATTGAAGTGTTCTATTTCATCCGTTGCTCTGTAAACCATCTCCTTTCTTGAGTAACTTTGTACAAGTACTGCATGACTCATTATTGTATATACTGGTAAGTTTGTCTCTCCTAATAGTTGTTATTCTTGCTCTCTGGCCTTGCTCACTTTCTTTGAGAAAAAGCCAATTCCCAATAAAAATCTTTTATCGCTAACATTTATTCTTTATGCATTCTGTATTAAATCCAGACTAACCACTGGGAACAAGTATCATGTCTAGAACAACAAGACGCCTGAAGGCGTTTACGCGGGATGTGTTGGTTTTAAATTGCTGACGCAGTATGTTTTTTTGCTGATTGTGCGATCATGGATATCCATGGTGCAATCCAACCTGACTTGCACGTGATTCGGAGTTACAGCCAATAAAAATCTCACAATTTGTGCGGGACGGGCTCGGGATATGGGAAAGTTAAAAAACAAGGCAATTTTTGACTCCCAAGACAACGAAAGGAATGCGCTACCGAATTTTATACGCTGGCAGCTGACTACGTCATCCCGAGTAATAAGTGTTTAAAAACACCAAGCCATAGAAAATACAGCCAATCAGAATGCAGGAAAGCCTTTGTATATTCGTCACAACGTTACCTTCCCATCGATCAGTGCAATATTCAACGTATCCCACCCGATCTTGCCATCACGGCAGTTTCTTTCAACTGTTTGTATTTGCCATGGCATAAAATAGTTATGCATTTAAGCTTTCTGGTGGTACACCGTGGAATATCCCACTCGTCACTTGTATTTTTTTAGTGTACATGTGAGCCTTTATCGTGTATTTTCCAAGAAAATATAAGTGACTCGTGGGATATTCCACGGTATATCATTCGAAAGCGTTGCATAACTGAAGACACGATAATGCACGCACTATGCGTGTATTACAGTATTGTGCAAAGGTAAATTCGTCGAATGTCAGTACTGCTTTGTTCTCTCGAAATTTCGAAGGGAATTTTGCGCATATTTCCGGGGATTTCCCGCCACTAATGCATCACTTTCAGTTTATACATACCGTGCGATTACGCTTTCATTTCTGAGAAGTCTTTACCTTGGCATCCAAGCCAAACGTTTGTATTTAGCAAAATGTTGTTGCGAATGGATTGCGGAATACCCGGCCCAGTCATTGACATTTGTGGGAGGATTTTGAAGAACGAGGCGTACAACACTGGACTCGATTGTTATTCACAGTATGTAAATGAGTGGGCTGGGTATTCTGTGTGCAGGCTATATTTGGTCCTTCAGTTTCTGAGCTTTCGTTTTTGACGCTTATTTATAACAACCAAATAACAACGTGACTTCAGATTATCCATGACTGGATGGAGGTACTCTTGATCGATAGCTGCAATCTAGCCCACTGATCATTCATTTTTCATATGCCCTCTAGAAATCGCTCGCATGACAAGTGCTTGTCATGTAAATTAAATTTAACTTGCTGGCAACGACGGTGAAAGCCTGATACAGCCGAAAAGTAGCCTTATAAAAGATTACCTTTTTCGAACCTGAGCGACGTATAATGTGTCACGTTCAAGAAAAGTAATACCGGCCGAGCATGGATTCTTGCGATGCACAAAACGATGAACTTTCACAGGAGAAAGATAACATTGAGGTAAGTATTTTTCTTTTCGTTCTTTGGATTTCTTCTTCAAGGCGCAGTGAACCAAAATCAGTGACATCTAAAGTTCTACATCGCATTCGTATAAATATGAAGATTTTTATAGTCGCGGTCGCATTAAATGTAATATCCCTATGCAGATTCAGTCATTTGAAAGCTTACAGTTTTTATTAGACCAAAATAGATACGAATGTCTACACTGAGTAGAGTGAGTATTTTTAACTAGTGGTTCTGTCCTCGTATACCGGTACACGAGGGAATAACACTTGTATTCTCTTTGCTTAGGAGACATTGGTTAGCTGTCATGGGATGTGTCGAAAACGAAGACCCAAAAACGATGACCGAAGACCGAAGACCCTGTGGTCTAAAACGAAGACCCTGTGGTCTAAAACGAAGACCCTGTGGTCTAAAACGAAGACCCTGTGGTCTAAAACGAAGACCCTGTGGTCTAAAACGAAGACACTGTGGTCTAAAACGAAGACCCTGTGGTGTAAAACGAAGACCCACTGGTCTAAAACGAAGACCCACTGGTCTAAAACGAAGACCCTGTGGTCTAAAACGAAGACCCACTGGTCTAAAACGAAGACCCTGTGGTCTAAAACGAAGACCCACTGGTCTAAAACGAAGACCCACTGGTCTTAAACGAAGACCCTGTGGTCTACAACGAAGGCCCACTGGTCTAAAACGAAGACCCACTGGTCTAAAACGAAGACCCACTGGTCTAAAACGAAGATCCACTGGTCTCATTGCTGTGGCGCATAAATAAAATGTCATCTGAGCGCGCAACAAACTTGACAGTTGCTTTATCTCAGTCGGTACAAGACGTGTCGAATTGTGTAACGCAATTAAATTCCAACAGTATAGAAATATACATTTTAGTGGCGATTTTAGTATATTTTCTCGTCACCGATATTCCTTTTTTCAAATGCATATGAGCAAATTACGATGAGGTGACTTCATCTACTGTCCTTATCATATAAAGGCGCAAAGGTCAACTGTGCATGACTCGCAAATTTATTCACCACGTGCTACAATAATTTAATTTTCCCGGGAAAATTACATTATCACTCTCACATGCATCCCTGCGTTGAGAATGTCGTTTTTTCGGCATTTCAAGCTTCCCCAATTCTTAAAAAAGCAACTATCTTCTGCGGAAATTATCGAGAACATAAGAGTATTTGATTGCAATGCTCTGCAAGTGAAAAAGGGGCTCGGTCAAGGTGCTTTTGGCGATGTAAGGACTGTTCATCTAACAAAGATTCAAAGATAAGTCATCTTTTGACCTACGCGACAGCTTTCTCGGACAGCCATAATGGCACAAGCCTTTGAAATGTAAACGTGATCTGATACAAAATGAAGAGCCTGTTTGGTGTATGACACTTTTGACATATATCAAAACCACAACAGTTCTATAACTGTTGTTCGTTTTTACACTTGACTTGGCCAATATATAATCAATTACAAATTTTCCCGGGGACATTGCATGTGCTATATTTGATTGTGGAAGCTTATCCACGTAGCTTTGAAAGTCACACACAGTTGACCTACCTCAAACGATAGGTACAGTAACAGTATTGCGTACTGTAGTATAATTGAAGTCACCTCATCGTAATTTGCTCATATGCATTTGAAAAATAGAATATCGGTGACGAAAAAATATATTAAAATCGTCACTAAAACGTATATTCTATACTGTTGGAATATAATTGCGTTACACAATTCGACATGTCTTGTACCGACTGAGATAAAGCAACTGTCAAGTTTGTTGCGCGCTCAGATGACATTTTATTTATGCGCTACAGCAAGGAAACCAGTGGGTGTTCGTTTTAGACCAGTGGGTCTTCGTTTTAGACCAGTGGGTCTTCATTTTAGACCACAGGGTCTTCGTTTTAGACCACAGGGTCTTCGTTTTAGACCAGTGGGTCTTCGTTTTAGACCACAGGGTCTTCGTTTTAGACCACAGGGTCTTCGTTTTAGACCACAGTGTCTTCGTTTTAGACCACAGGGTCTTCGTTTTAGACCACAGGGTCTTCGTTTTAGACCACAGGGTCTTCGTTTTAGACCACAGGGTCTTCGTTTTAGACCACAGGGTCTTCGGTCTTCGTTTTTGGGTCTTCGTTTTCGACACATCCAGCTGTCATGTATTGTTTGGTGTATTGTATCAGTTCTTGTGTACCGGTACATGAGGACAGGACCATTTTAGTTTAACTCGGTCGTAAGCAGTTACTGCTAGTCTTAGGATTTACGACTAGCTTGGGTAATCTCAGATATGTATCGAGACAAAGTACAGATCGGCAATGTAGTGCAATTTCGAATTCTCTGGCTTTATAATAGCTGCGTCACGTAAAGTCGACCATTGGATGGTTTCACGATGCAAAAACCGATGTCACGATGCAAATTTCCCCAAGTCTGGATCCTCACATATTTCTTACAAGTTATACCAGATCTAGAGAGAAGTCACTATATATTTAAAATATCAGTTGATTCATCACTGCCTGTGTCCTGAAATAAATAAAGTCATGTCATAAACATTATTTTTTTGTTTCCCTATCTTTCCACAGATGTCAACACTGCAGCTATGTCAACAAATGTTTTATGCAGGAGAACGAGGAGATGTTGAGAAATGTCGCCAGCTGATCAGTCAAGGAGCAAACGTGAATTGGAAAGCTGATAGCACACTGGTAGTATATTTTTTGAGTTCCTGTATCTTATTGACCAAGCACAAGAGCCGTACTGGGAGAATATTGACTATAGGTCTTGACAGTACAGAATGAACACAGCAAGGTCTGTACAAACAAGACAGCAGTACTCTGAGGGCCGATATTCTCCCAGTGCAGTCCCAAGCAAGCTTGGTCAATTAAAATAATGAGAGATTTATTTCACAACTACACTGAATACTTGTGTAATGAAAAAATGCTATCCCAAACATTTGACAAAAATGTTTGTATTTCAAAAATCAAAACAAAGTATTTCAGTCTTAGCTAATTTATTCACGAGTTTGCGTGGAATTTTGCCCAAGAAGTAGTTTACTACAATCTGACTTTGAATCATGTTAGATCATTCAGGACATACACAGTCCAACACTGAGAAATTATTATATAGCCCTAGCTCATAGGACCAGTAATGAAGAAAGCTGATTGGCTGATTTTATTTACTGTCCCTCAGACTGATTTAGTCATATAATAAATTTGTTCGATTGAACCTAATGGAAGGTAATTTTCATTATTATTCATTTGGTGTGTTATAGATAATTTTTAATGACAGTTATGCAGATGGCAGCTAGAGCTTGCACTGAAAAATATTTGGAACTCAATGTGATTCTAGCTTTAAGACTACAGGCAATGTTTGAATTTCGTCTCACTTATAATTTGATAATTAGCATTGAATTTTGAAACACGATAACCTATCAATAGTGATACAATTTATTGATCGCTTAAACATATTTTACTTTCTATTTATGACTCTACAGTAGTAATTAAAATTAATTTTTAATTTTAATGACATAATAATAATGATAAATAAATTTGCATTCTAGAAAAATCCTATGCTGGATAAAATTTGGAAGCAATATGTTTTTTTAGACCATACTGTATTTATTTCAAAATTTTGAAGCTCTTTATAAGCCTTTAAAGGCCCAACCTAAATGAATTTTCATGGTTCTCATCTTATTATGTACATGCGTAATTCCACTTTGAGTTTTGGAATGGGAGGTGACATAGGCTTTCTTGCTCATCTCTTAGCAGTCTAGAAGAAGAAGAATTTTTGGAAGAGAGCATCTTAAAGCAAGCTCAACGAAAACAGAGCCTGTAACTTTGCAGTGACCAGCAAGACATGACCGAGCTAAAATTAGTTTGGCTGGTGACAACATGACTGACTACTGTCCAGAAGTTATTTTGAGCCCTGCTTAATACTGTCATTGAAACATTATTCAGTTGTCTACTTGGAAACTTGATAAGAACACTGATTCAGTAAATTTTTCGTATCATAGTGATATCAAATGAAAACTTAATTGGGCAGTATGAATTACTTGAATTAATTAACATCCCCATAATCTAGATTTTCTCATCTTTAGTGGAACAGAACTCCACTAATGCAGGCAGCAAAAGAAGGACAGACAGAAGTGTGCAAGTTGTATGTGCAAAGTGGAGCTCAGGTTGATGCCTTCACAGTGGTTAGTATATTCTATTAATTGCCACAAATACTATATTTATGAAAAAGATATAGAGGATTTTACACTGTGGCGTGAAGATATGAATTTTTTTTTTGAGTGGTGAAAACAATATTTTAAGAGTGAGCGCTGCAAGCAAGTAAATTATATATATATATATATATATATATATATATATATATATACCCTGGGAATTGTACAGTTAGATATAGCTCTTTGGCTTTCATGCCCAAATTGAGCACTCTACTGGGATGAGTCATTGCCGCTAGCATTGCGCATGCTCGCTAGTTCTCTAGTTTGAGCACTCTGGCATGACTTAAATGATACCACAAGTGTGGTTTCGTTTGAGGTGGCTATATAGCCATACCTCCATCCTAGCATCAGCACTGCACTGATGAGGCCCAGAAGGCCGAAACAGTACTGTCTGCAGTTAGTTATATATATATATATATATATATATATATAGTTGTTGCGGGAGAAAAAAAACACACAAACAAACTACAGGTTTATCCCTACAAGCCTGTTTCGTGGTTGCCCATCATCATTGCCCACTGATGAGTGGGCAACCACGAAACAGGCTTGTAGGGATAAACCTGTAGTTTGTTTGTGTGTTTTTTTTTCTTCCGCAACAACTACTTCGCTCTACGTTCACGTATTGAGCACTGTTTTATGATTAATCAACTTTTACACTTTATATATATATATATATATATATATATATATATATATATATATATATATATATACAGTAAAAACCCGCGTATAAGAACCTAACATTTAAGAACCTGTTAGGCTAAAATTTCAGTTTTAAGCACCCTTCACACAAGAACCATTTTAGGCTAAAATGCTAAAACAGGTTCTTATTTTCAAAAAACAAAAAATAATCTTCTCTAAAATATAGAATTAAAAAACCTTCTCAAAATATATTTGTTTGATAACAGCTGATGGTTCAGATGATGACAAAATTCGACCCCAAGGGCTAGAGCCTTACCTTATTTAGGCTTTTTAAATGCTACAGTATGGGCTTAATTATATGCCAGACATTGTATGAGATAAATACAAATTCCAATCCTCTGTCAGTGGACAATTTTAAAAGGGAACTTTGACATTTTATCATGTTATGTTGCTTTGTGAGAATTATAGTGTAGTTTACACTATATGTTTGATTTTAACAGAATCAGATTAAAATAGTACAGTATTTTGCTTACCGAAGCATCCAAGAATACAGTACTGTTACATTGGACATTAAAGATCATTTATAAATTCAGGGGCGGATGCAGGGGAGGGGTGCAGGGGGTGCGCACCCTACCTCAAACAACTTTACGACCCCTCCCTGGACAAAATCCTGGATCCGCCACTGAAATTCTACTTTATTTCTTGACAAAAAGTTAAGAACCTAATTAAGAACCTAGTTAGCCTAATTTTACACTAAATACCATTTATATAAGAACCTGTTTAGGCTAACTTAAAAAAACCTAGGTTCTTATACGCGGGTTTTTACTGTATTTATATATATATTTAAGCTTATATCGCATTCTGATTGTTACAGGGATTTACAGATGTTCACCTGACCTTTCCATTATTAGATTTTATTAGAATGTACTCTGTGTGAAAAGAAAAACAGTAAACTACTGTTTTTTTTTCCTTATTTCCAGTCATTTCTTCTTAACTCTTGATAACTTGAACTCCTGAACACAGTGTCCTTGGAAGACTCATGTTATTGGGAGTCAGCATGCAGTAGTCTTTTTACCCAGATCTTGCCATGATCTCAGGGTTGAGTGAAATTTTTCTGTCATTATTATGGAACATAAACCCATTGCTGACTTCAGATGGAAGTTAAGTTCCAATCTTGAAGAATCCTTTGACACTTTTGCAGTGGAAACAATTTAGCCAGTAAGAACAGTGGGATGATGGTAAATAAAAATCGTACTAGTTATCAGGAAATCGTTGTGTTGACTCAATGTCCACAACTTTGTTTTTTACCATTACAGAGTTGCTACACTGCTCTTATTCTGGCAGCCCGCAATGGACGAACTGAAACATGCAAGTTTCTGATTTCTAAGGGAGCAAATGTGAATAATCAAACAAAGGTGGGAGGTTTTAAGTAATTTTATTATATGACTAGCTCCGTGAGCGGGCAAGATGAATCGAATCTCGCGCTGTGATTGGCTACCCGAGCGGGCAAGATGGAGCTAGGTTGCCCGCTCGGGATAAGGGCTTTGTCCCGCAAGGAAAATTCATCCAATAAATCCTTTATTGACCAAGCTTGTTCGGTCAAGATGGCTGGATATTGGCCTCGTTCTTTTTTTGCGTGTTTATGGACCTGGACTTCGTCTCGGTCCATAAACACGCAAAAAAAAGAACTTAGCCAATATCCAGCCATCTTGACCTCACGCTTGGTCAATAACCCATATTTCCATTAGTTGATAGTTGCCCGTGGCTTACGTGTTTTCCTGCCTTTTTGGTTTTTAGTGACCTTGGGCTTGACTCACTGGAAACATTGACCTAATCAACAACAGTGAATGAATGTTTTTGCTCATCCTGAATTGCAGTAAATGTTAAATTCCTGTGCTTTCTGACGTACCAAGTGTGGCTGTTGTACTACAACAACATTTGTCACAGATCATTTTTAAAATAAGAGTTTATCTCCTTGACTCCCTGCAGTGATCAGAAATTAAATTCTCCTTGCACAATATCAAAATCAATTCACAGCCAAGGAAATAGTTGGGAGAGAAGAAAGAAATCAGTAGTTGACGGGAAATAACACTGATTTAATGCAAACCTAATATTTCTAAGTAATAGTAATAAAGATCTGAAATCAAATCTGCCGTTGTTGACGATTTGGGCTTAAAATTTGAAAGTGATTCGCATCTGTGTGAGCGTGGAGCTTTCGCGCGTGTGTGCGTGCGTGCGTGGGTGCGTCCGCGTGTGCATGGCTTGTCTGGGTGAACGTGATCTAAGTCTATCGCTAGAAAAAATCTTAAACTAGGTATGAAATAAGCACAGATAACAGATACTTGGCTAGCAAAGGGAGGTGCTACTGCTGCTTCTTAGACGAAGGCGAGCCAGCTTATCTCCTATATTCCCTTACTCAACTGAAAGTCAGCGAAATCCTAAACGCATGCCTAATAAGGTAAAGCCGACGTCGCAAAATTCCAACACGGTCAGGAGACTGGCGCCCACACAAAGTCCCACCTGGCCACCAATTTCACCTAAAGAGAGGGAAGAAGAAATAAATGATAGGTGGAAAAAATAACTCAATAGACAATATTTCTGTTTGCAACATTTTTTTTGCCTACAATCTTTGCCAATAATCTTCAATCTACAGGCACTTAATTCTCTTAAGAACAAAAAAGCAAGCACTCCTTCGCTTTCTCAAAAGTTAGGATACAACACTATACCTGTATTTTTTATCTCCAAGGTATTACGTTTTTTTTTTTGGGGGGGGGAGAGGGGAGGAATTGGATGGGGCGTTATCTTTCCTTTGTTTTCGAAAATCTTTTGGAAAACAGCGAGTTCCATCAATTGGTTCAATGTATTTTTTGTAAAGTTTAATTATATTTAATCGGCATATTGTAAGAGAACATGAGGGACCTCATGTTCCCTTGTATATTTCTAATAAGCATGGTGATCCATCTTTATATCGGAAGTGTAGGACTCTTGGATTCAGCATCCTTATGTCATTTCCATTTTATATGGTATTCGTTTTGTTTCAGTGTGTTTTTTGTTTTTTGTTAATTTCTATTCTGACTAGCCGTCAACTGGTAATTGAATGTTATTAGGTAAAGAAGTATATTCGTAACAACCCACATAAGGGTTTTTTTGTAAGGCTCACCAAGCAGACTCTCGTAGTTATAAGCAGGTTGCTGTTCAACGAACTGGTAATTTAATTCCTGGAAATAAACGTACAATTCCAGGAAGTTTTCCCTGTTGAGAAAAAGTCGTCGTAGTTACTATTTGGCGGGATGCGAGGTCTGGTTTTTTTTCGTGGTGATATTGGGGATTTGAGCTGAAAACAGGGGCGGGAAGCGGGAATTTCAGTTGCGAGTGGGGGCGGGATTTCGTGTTTTTATAGGGTTGGAATGCGAGATTGGCAAGGGAAACAGAGCGGGATACGGGATTTCAATTCCTGATTTCATCCTAAGTTGACCAGCGCAAAAACCGCAAGCTGGCGGAAATGAACCTTTTGTGCGCATAGCTGTGTCAGGTGTCAAGTAATGAATAGCTACGGCTCTGTACTTTGCCAGGACTTGTCTAACGTTTCCATTATCGCTTAGTATCGAACAGTATGAGGTCTGTGAGTCCTATTGCGTTAATTATTGTTTAGCAAATTACTAATTGACGCAAAAACGTCTTTGAAAATAGGGCGGGGTCGGGATTCCAAAGTAAGAAAGGGAAGAATGGCGGGATTCACAGGAAAAAAAGCGGGATTTGATATGATAACCCTATTGTGGACTCTCAAGTGGCGCGAACCAAAAAACTCAGCGCAGGTAAAGTTTATGAGAATCAAGCAAATTAGAAAAATAAGAATATTAAACCGATCAAACCTTACATTCTCCAAACTAACATATAAGAAAATGTTTGGCCTGATCTAAGGAGAATTTCTACTCAGATACTGGAAGTGAAACGGTTAATCAATAAATTTGATGAATTAACTTCCAGTGAATTCTTAGAATGGCTTCTTAGGAGAAGTGGTTGAGAGGGCAAAATTAAAAGATGCAAAAATGGACTGGATTTTATCCGATATCTAAATACGTCACAGTACTTAACTTGTAATACGGTAGAATACAGAGTTCTCAAACTTAAAACAAAGGAAACCAAGCACCGTGACGTGTTTGAATATCTGATGAAACACGGTTGGCTTTTGCATCGGTGATTTCTCCTATGCAATTTCGTTCGTGAAGCAAACACCTCACAACCACTGTCTAGTTTCATCACATTCCAACACCTCGCATATCGTAAAAAATTATTTTTAAAGTATTTTCAACGCTTTTGTGATGAAACGCTGTATCTCGTGGTTGGCATAATTATTACTTAAAGTAGAATGTTACCTAATCTGCTCGGGTGTGGTAGATGGGAACGTCCTTGGTTTACCATAACACCTTTACCTGACAAACTTGTGTTGTTCTTCGATGTATTCTTGTGTGTTGTTGCCAAAGCCTAAGGAACTGTAGTATTGTACGACACTTTCAATGTGCTTGTTACTTGGATACGCCGCGTACGAAAGGGAACTTTTATAAGAGATTGTTTCACAGGGTACTGGACAATCGCAGTGCTGACTACCAGAAATACGAAAGTTCACTGTCAAAGGAAATTAAAGTAAAACACTCGTTGTTAATGCGTGCGTCCAACATGCGTTCGCATCAGCAAAGTCAGCAAGAGTTAACTACGTGAAGTATTCCGTCTTTTTAAAGGCCCGTACAAACGAACAAGACTTGTTGGCGCAACACCACCCACCATTGTTAGACACGACATGTTGCGTTCGTTTGTACACCGTATTGGGCTATGTTGCATGGTGTTGGCACATGTTGCATAAGCTTTGAAACCAGTCCAATTTTTTGCCCAACATATACCGACATTTCCTTTGTTTTCCTGATCGATAAAACATGTCACAACATGTTGGATTTGTTTGCACGGCTCGCGCAACATTGTTGGGCTCGATTGTGCGCACTGTGAAGGATTTTAACAAGATAGCAGAAGAATTTTGGTAAATATCGATCCCAGACACCTCTGCGGTGTCATCGTACACACAACCTTGCCCAACATGCCAACATCAATCAACACTACCCCAACAATGCTGGGTGATGTTTTGCCAACATGTTGCGTTCGTTTGCACGGGCCTTAAAAATAATCAAAGGTTGAATCAATTTACAAAACCATTTATTGAAACATCAAGATCGGTGAACCAGATCAGCATATTTATTTTCTTTTGTGCACGGCAAGGTGACCAGTAACCTTGGTCCTTGGCAATTGACCAATGGCAGGCCTGGCTCGCGACGGACCAAGCTCAAGTGGGTTTCGTTACTCATTGGATTGTGTGTAGAACTTTTCAAGTAAACTTACGGGTTTCTTTGCGGACACATTCGATTATTTCCCTGGGTCCACAGGTTCGAGCGTTGCCTATGGGAAATCAAACAGTTTTCTTAAAAAAAAGTTAGTAACATTTAATTAAAAGTTAAAGGCGCTTACGAGCCTAGAAGCCCACACGGCCGGAGCTTATCACGGTTTCAGTAGCATGAAGAACTTGGGAGTATTGTTACTCCCCCGTGGATGTGATGCTAGTTGATCGCAGGGTCACCCCCAGCGTTATATTGCTGGTACCATTTTATACTCCTGGGTGGAGAGAGAGAGTGCCATCCCCAGGGCTCGAACTTAGGACCTCCTACTGTGAAGTACGACACGCTAACCACTGTACAACCGTTTCTCCTGTTGTATCGTTATTAGAAGCTTTGAATTTGTCTCGGCCTTCCACTTAGTTGCTAACAAAGATGAGTATTATGCACCTCGTAAGAGGTAAATAGTATTTACTATCCTGAAATGGTGAGCCAATCAGATGGTGTGTTCCTGTAACAATAAAAACGTGTTTTTATATTTTTTAAGTAATCTACTTGTGTTAGTAGAAATCATAATGAACGAATCGTGTGTCGGTGAAAAAATACTGTTCCAAAATACTAAGTCTTCCTTCGAAACTTTGCTAAAGCGCGAAGACGTCGCCATTTTGAAAACGATCTTCAACCAAGTGCTACACTCTAATTAAACAATAGAGTGTTTCTGTCGAGGAACTATCGGCTGATAGTTGTCCCGCGGAAATTTGATGTTCTTAAAACAAGTATTTGCCCGAGAAGCGAAGCTTCGAGAGCAAATATGCTAGTTTTAAGAACATCAAACTTCCAAGGGGCAACTATCGGACCGATAGTTCCGAGGCATAAACACTCTATTGTCTTTATTGTTCACCACTAAATTTTTTTCCGCGCGCCAGTTGAAAAACAGTCAAAATTTACTAAATGCAAATCAATCAAATATTTATCCATACGCACAGCCTGAAATTTCAATAATTCGCAACGTACATAGCCTAGAAAATACGGTATAACTGTCAGAAAATTCACATTTTCACGGACGGGTACTATCCATCCGGGTATTTTCCTCGGAAGGGCACTATGCGCTAATAGTGTGTCTCCGCGGACGAACACTATCGCGTCACGTGATCAATTTAAACCAATAAGAATTGGAGAAAATTTAGTGGTGAACTATAATGGCTGATAGTGTGCAGTAGCCCAGCCAATCGGATTGCGCCATTTGCATTAGTACATTAGTGCATTTTTACTAATGACTCATGTATATTTAACCCTGGAGTAGGACTTACTTGGCATCTCGGGGGCTACGCATCCGCATCTTTTGGCCACGTATTCAGCCTTGCAAGATAGCCTGCAAGCAGATGTTGTGTATTTGGTGTAACCAGGAATATTGCGAACGGAGCCATTAAAGCATCTGCTTTTGTAGGGTTTCGGGAGGTTTTTCACCTGCCATTTTAACAAAGAAAAAATGAGTTCATTACTGCAGAATAAATACCAGCACAGGAACAAATTACTTAGCTATGTCAAGTTTTCCCGTTTGCGTGAGATACGAGTCAATAAGTAAAAGTCTTTTGTATTTTCCCGTCAGCCTACGATCTAATTTATAGAGGCAACGGGCTCTGAAATCTTCCTTTATTATTTCTCAACAAAACAATAGAACAGATTTCGTGCCCGAAATGCGGCGCTTATTCGAGGGTGATGCTTATTTAAAAAGTTGAAATCTTTTCTTTTAATTTAACCGTATATTTTCTATCTTTACGGAAATAACAGCAAAATTAACAGCAAGAAAAAGCGTGTTTAAATTATCGCCGAAGGTATCGTTAATCAGCTTCAATTTAGCTGTTCTTCCTTTACTCGTGAGTCCACGTCCCGGGGGGGTGGGTACTCCCATATATGGGCTATATAGGTATGTGCCGCTGGATAGGGTATGGTTTTTGAGGCACTCTATCCTTAAATAGGGTACCATTTTTGCATAGTGTTCCCGGTGTGATCATTCCTCGCGAAGCGAGGTTACTAATCGTGTCGGTTCCGGTCAGACCACGTGGCTCGCAAGCCCGAGTAAATCGAGCCGAGAGTTTTTATATATGTATATATATATATTTATTATATCTGCAACCCTTGTATATGAGCAAACGCGCGCTCTGATTGGTTCCCTACTCATGGTATATCAGCTCATATACCATTGGCACGGAAAACGGCCATCATGGAGGGATGATTTCTTGAATTAGACTGGGAGAAATTCAAGTCAAGCTTAAAAATCATACACCAAATAAATACTACCGAAGCAAATAAGTATGGGATGAAATTATTCGACGGTAAGTGGGCAAATTATATTGCGAAATTGTTTATTACGAACGAAAGTGAAACTCTTACAAACAGCCGCCATTTTGAAAGATCTGTGAAGCCCGTAACCTGAGTTTTTATTTTATTTCTGCCTACTCTTTCCACTTTAAAATTCTTAAACTAATTTGCTAACTCGAAAAAAAATTGACAAGTACATTAAAGAGATGTTTGAAAACGAGCCGGACTCGTGTTTAAAACATTTTTGCACATCGGCTCTACAATATGTCGGCTCGACAACAACATGGTTCTGTTCAAAAACAATAACAAAGTCAATTCTTGTCTTACAAACTAATTCCAGTGTCTCATAAGCGAGGGTTTAGAGATATAATAAAGCAATTATTCCACTCAATCTCGTCGCATATGAGCTATAGCCAACTCGGCGCTACGCGCCTCGTTGGCTATTAGCTCATATACGACTCGATTTCGTGGAATAATTGCTAAATATTTAAGAAATAGAAAACATGTACCGTGTTTCTATCGAGTTATAGAAACACTCATGAAAGTTTGGGAGAACTCGAAAAAGCTGTGGAAACACTCGCCTGCGGCTCGTGTTCCCACAGCATTTCTCGTTCTCCCAAACTTCCAATCGTGTTTCTATTAAACAATTAGATTATGAGCTCGAGATTTCTATCGCGCGATAGTTGACGAGGGCGCAGCCCGAGTCAACTATCACGCATAGAAATCGAGAGCGAATAATCTAATTGTTTTAGTATAAATCTACTAGTCCTTCAAAATTTTGTCTTTTCTGGAACAGCCTCGACCAGTAAACTGCCTAAATCTTCTACACGGACACTTCGAAAACGTGAAGAAGCGGCCGCCATTACGCTACTCACTATCTATCACAGAATAGATAGTGAGTAGCGTAGCCAATCAGAGCGCGGCATTTGTGATAGAACACTAGTAGATTTATACTAAAACTCGATAGAAACACGGTACATGTTTTCTATTTCTTAAATATTTATATATATATATCTATATTTTCAAGGTGTCCGTTCGCAGGCCAGGTTACCTGGCAATAGTAGCGCACTTGAAAACTGCTGAATTTCCGCCATTGAGAATTCGGTGATGCCTTTTTGAAGGTAAGGTAAATTTTGTGGAAACCGATTTCACTCGTCCTGGAAGTACATCCCAGCAAGATGATCTCCGAGATATTCAAGAAAGATTAGCCCGAGATCGTCGCCGAGTAAGTTCGAATACCGTGAAAATCAACACAAGGAAAGCACGACTCAAAGCAGGGATAGAGAAACGACAGCAGGGAGAATAACAACATAAATCGCAGCAAAGACAACAACCGCTCGCTCCAGAAAAAGGCAAACGAAAAAGCAGGGAAAAGGACCAGGAATTCAACCAAGTTAGTTTTGAATTTGAATGTGTTATTGATAGAAATACAGGACATGAGTGAACGATTACGTAACGAAATATATTGGCGTACTAAATTTAGCAAAACGACTTAGAAGGGAAACCGAGTAGGAACGACTTCAACGATTGAAGATGTCTAAAAACGGAATCGGAAGACGACCAACAGATTACAAAAGAATGTAAGTTGGTATTTGTCATAATAAAACGATAGCGTTTGCATTTTGAAGAAATTCCCAACACAGAGAGTTGCAGTTGTTATAGCAATCATTTATAACGATGTGATCTGATATCATTGAAACAGTGAAAATATTGTAAATTTTCTTGATGTAGCAGTTGTGTTTAGAATTTTCAACAGAATATATACCCAGTGTCACTATAAAGTACTGGTTCTGCAATTTAATCAGTGATCAATGCCATCATTTGAAAATAAAGCAAATGTTATTACTTACTTCTGAGTAGTATTTCTCTTTGCTATATATATATGTATGTATTCTCTGATTGAAAGATTTCAATAATATTGCATAGAGACAACAAGTTTCATAGCCTTTTCACAATGGGTAAGTTTTACCTTAGAGTTCAATGACCCCCCTGATGATATTGCTATCTAGAACCCTTGCCCTTTTCCCACAAATGAAATGCTAATTCAAGCCTTAATTTGCAAAGTTAGACATAACATGTTAACCTTGTTACTTTCTGCTGTTTACTTCATTTTTATGATGTCAAATATCAAGCTAACAACCACAACATACAGTTAACCTTTTACATTGAAAGAACTTTATAAAGAAGAAAATAAATTTTGTAATGCCAAAATGTTTATAATCTTTCTCATATATTCATTGCAAGTGTGCTGTATGTAGTAACAAGTGTTTCAAGTTTCCTAAATGCCCTAAAGTATGCTTTCAAGAATGATTTTCCACACAAACGTTATAGACAAATGACTGCACTAGATTCTAAGCCTTTAAGAATAAATGGTATTGTTTGGAGCTGTTTTGATTACTACCACCTCTGATGGAAAGCCTATGAAGAAGATTTTTGTATTGCTTGTAGTAGTAGAGTAACAATACCTTTACCAAGATTAGCACATGCATCCCACCCCATAAAAATATATTATGTTTAACATAAAAAATATAACAATAATAATAATAATATCAATACCAGTAATAATAATAATAGTAATGATAATAATAATGATAATAATATAATGATAGTTTGTCTCGTTACTATATGTCATTGGTTACAAGTTCAATACCTCTGGCTGCCATGACTTTTTCGATGAAATACCATCCTTATCATAAATCTTTCTTCTGCAGTTTTTATAATAGAAATTTTCATATATTCAAAATAATATACTATTCTCTGGTTGGGTATGGATACTTTGCCTGTTTCTGTAACAGCACCATTAAACTTTCATGTGGTATATACTTGTGACTGATTGATGTTGATTTCACATTATATTCTTACAGGAGTACATAGTGCAGCAATCTTTTTCAACATGTTAAGATTTCAATAACTCTTTCTTACATGTATTGTTTTTATGATATGACCTAAAAATAGCACAACCACATACTATACAGTTGGCACTCACTATAACCAAACCTTTATTCAAAGTTTTTGTAGACTCCAACTGTTTTACCCCCATTTTTTTATGTAAGGACATTGTTTCTCACACTTCTGTTGACATGGCATCTCTTTTGAGGGAAGAGGAATTTTTCTATCTACCACTGGAGGCACCATTGCAACTGAAGAGAGTACAGAAATTGAAACATGCACTATTCATAGTGCTCTCAATTGTGGTTACCTAGAAATGAAATAATGACCGCAGTAGACAATAAAATATCTAATCAGAAGATTCTTCTTACAATGAATCTCATGCAATTATTAGAAAAGAACATAAACAAAAAATAATTGGAGCATTCAACTCATCCTCGGTGTAAGAACATATTGTGTTTAAAAGTGATGTACAACAAAGAAGACAAAGCAGTAGAGACTAAGAAAATACAACTCCAAAAAGAAACCAGGTTTTTACACTGTGGTAAACACAATCATTCATATCAACTCTTCAAGATTTCACCTTCAAAACATTTACAATAATTTTCAATTTGTGTTAACTGAATATTATTGTGATACTTCATTGACTCTGTATTCCCTGTCAAGAAAACAAATAATTTTACTTCTATTCCCTCTCGTGCAATCTCAGTGGCAGTGAAAGAGCTAAATGAAGGTCAATTTTCAAGCCCTGTGCTGAGCAGTATACTGATCATGTAATTTGCACCAGGTGTCACTAATTGTGTACCAAACACAGCATAACAAATTAAATAATAGGGATTACGCTGATATAAAAAATAAAATATAAAATAAAATAAAATATAAAAGTATTGTGACTTATTCAAAAACTAGCTTCGCGAGGTTTTTGCGAGAGTCGTATTTCTAGTTAGATAGGGTGCCTGAATTGTATCAGCGAGTCTACTATACTATGCTTGATGCTAGCTTCCAGTAATCTTCAAGAAACGAGATAAAGTTGACCCGTTCAATCTCTGTTTAGTTTTTGTTTTTCCCTTGCATATGGTGTCATTTTTTGTGTTTGGCCCTTAAATAGGGTATCAATTTTCATTTGCTTCATCCTTAAATAGGGTCAGGGTTTAAGACCCTTCGCGGCACACACCTATCTGAAATTTATGGGAGTACCCCCCCCCCCCCCCGGTCGTGTTGTGGTTCAATTTTTTCCTTGCTTTAAATTTTATTTTCCTTTGTTTTTGTGGTTATTTATGATAATGAGTTTGAAACAAAGGAAAATAAAATTTAAACCAAGGGTAAAATTGAACCACAACATATGCATTCAAAAGGAGGTATCCAACTGCGTCGTACTGGGACCGCAGCACTTATGCTAGGGTGGCGCATATTAATTTTTTTTGTGTGTGTCAAGTGCGGCGGTTATTAATTTGATGGCGGCACTTATTCGAGTAGATACGGTAAAATTACCCTCTGCTTTCTAATAGCAACAAAGTTAGTGGTGCCTGGAGCCACCGAGAATCCAAGTTGTTCGACCAATGGTGGCGTGTCGTGGTCGTGAATAAGGACCTTGAGACCAGCTTTGTACGTTAATGGGCCATAGTAATCATACTGTTGAATATTAAGAACCAAGTAAAGTCCAAAGTTTGTCCCAGCGTCAATCGCCTTCAAAATAGGTTGACCGTCCTTGCCTAAAAACAAACAAAACAAAACCAGTTTTGTGAAAGATGTATTTTCAGTTCTGTCAGTCAAACTCGAAAACAAAAAACAATCCCGAGATCATCCAATAGGAGTCGAACCTACGACCTCCCGATTACTAGTTTGGACACTCTACCACTGTGCTATAGGAGATTTGTGGAAATAATGGCATTTAACTAGGTTCATGGAACAAACATCCTGCACACTGCTAGGATTTGAATGCCAAAGTGAAACGGTTGTGATATAATGGAGATGATATGTTTTTAGCTCAGAGAATTTGTGAAAAGTGTACCAGTCTTAATGCTGAGATCTCTTCGCGGGAATTTTTATTTCTGAAGGCTAAGGTCGGTTTTAGCAAAGGCATTTAGTGGAAATGCGAGCGATGAGATCTCACTAGAGGAAAAACATTCTCTATCCACTCAGGAAAGCACCGATGATTTACAAGTTAAAAGTTTTAAGTTTATTTCGTGCCACAATACAAGTATAACTGAAAACAGAATAGAGTGGCGACAAGGACCATAGAAAACCATAAGGGTTGTGCGAGATGGTTTTCCTCGTCAAGTCAGAATTAAATAGTGATTATAGATACACGGCCCGCGTAGATTGGATACAGTTAAAAAGTTAACTATACAAATCAGTAATATTATCACTGATATGTATATATAAAAACGCGAACACACACAAACGAAAAAGAAGCGCAGTAGTCACCAAAAGTACAGTTTCAAGGCCACTCGTAAACAAGAATAAAATGTTAATAGATTGAATGTCAGTACTTAGAGTATTAAAGAATTTTAAGCCTTAGCATGTAAGAGAGAATTTTCTGATATTTGTTCTGCATTTAGGAACCCTGAAAGCATCGAGAAGTTTTAATATTATAGCTATGAATCTGGGAATTGAAATAAAACATATTATCAAAACTTCTGGGAAGCACCCTGTTTTTAAACTGATATATGAGTTTACCAACGTGAAGTAAATATTAAATGTAATCAAACTTCAAAATTTTCATCTCCTTGCCAACCAATAAATTATTACAGCTAATTTTGCAAGCGTTTTACTGCTTGCTAGATTGAATGGATCTCCTCAGGCTATTAACAGGAATGGACGTGAAAAGTTTTAAAGGTTCGAACTCTAAAAAGCAGCTCAAATCGCCGGCGTACATTTTTTTATTTTATTGGTTTCAATTCTGATTCGCCCAAAAGTATTTTATGCCCCACGCTTCGTTTCATAAAAGCCGAAGTTATAGATCACGGAATTTAGGAAACTCCTTTTAAAGTCAACTTACGTGAATTAAAAGTGTAGCACAGACCCATCGATGTCAAAACAGGCGTAAAATTAGCCGCAGTACAATACTCTTCGATCCATGAACAACCTAACAGTACGTCGTCAATTTGGTGACCTCCTGATAGGAACAACTGTGTAGTGTTAGCGTTCTCAAATTTGGTCCAGTTTATTGGATTTTCGTGTGTTCCATATCGTACGTATCTGAGAACCTCTTTGAAACCTCCGGCTTCAGCACGGGATTCCCGAAACATGTTGAAGTTGCAAATGCTAACGGCGGGAAAATCTGGCATGTCTTCATATTCCATTGTTACTGTTGTCGCGACTGGAAAGCTAAAAAATTTCGTTAAAAGCCTGGACGTTTGGTATGTGAACCACGCCATTCCCGCCAGTAGAAACAGAGTCCACAAAGTTCTACGAAATAGAGTCGCACTTGTGAAGATGTAGTGTAGACCATGTAGTGTCGAGGTTTCAACGAATGACTTCCATTTTTCTTCTACCACTGTAGATTTTAATTGGCCGTTTTCTGGACTTACTTTATTCCTGCCATTTGCCAAGCTCGTACCATGGAGCCTGTGGTCTTTTACGATTGAAATCTCCGATGGTTCTGACTCCATTACATCAGCTCTCAATTAACGAACGGCCGTTTATAATTAGTGACGTTTACTAAAAGACGAAATTGCTTAGCAATCCTTTTAAAGTCTTATTAGCAAGACGATCCGTCACGTCATCCTTTTAGCCCCACTCGATTGTAATAGACCGACCGCAGACTTATTAGAATAATTTTTGTTTTCATACTTGGTTTATTTAAATAACAAAAACAGTGTTTAAAAATAAAAGCTATTGACATAACGACAGCCGATTTAAAAACTGCTCTAAAATCATTTGCGTATAGATTCTACGTGACTCCTTTTTTAATTACCTCAATTCTTTTGTTGAGAGCAACATTAGTGCGAAATTTTGCAATCTACTTCTTTTCGGCACACTAGATTTGAACAGGAATACTTGATTGTCGCTTCTAGTAAAGGAAATAAAAATTGAAGGAAGCGTTTTTGTGGGGAAGCTATATTTGATCTTATGAGAAATTTTATTTTCCAGGGAAACTGCCTAAGAATGGAGGCATGTAGTGATCTTTTCTTAGAATGTAATTGATATTTTGTTTATGGTATCACAAGAAAAATAGATAATTACCAGAATTTTATATTTAATTTTAACCTAGCAGGGTAACAACACTGGCCACTGCTCCCTCATACAATGCAAAGAACTGGCTATCCCGTCGTGCCTTGTTTTGGAAAGCAAAAGACTCATTCAATATGTGATATCTCTCGCTAAATCATTTACATTCCTTTTTAGATGAATTTTCTTTCCTTCTTCACGCTAGACTACATAGAAATCCTACCCCAAAACTTAAAGTCTTCAAATGTTCCACGTTCGCGCTTCCCTTGTTTTGTGCGAAATAGAACGCGATTTCTGGAAAGTTTTGGGAATCTCTTTGAGTGTTCAGTTCATAATAGCTCGGTGCGTCTTCAATGAAGTCTTTTGTTCTCTCTTTTGTTTAGCTGAAATTGTGTCTGTCAGTTAAAAATTGGATTTTGAAGAACGGGAATTTATTCACCAAGTATGACTCAACCTGATTTGGTGACAAACTTGCGTTATATGCTGTAAGAGTGATGATCTACCAAAGATTTTTAATAAATGTTTTTGCTTCCTTTTTTTTTTCTGTTGGCGTTCGTACAAGAAAGGCGAGAAATTCCCGTTGAGTAGGGAAATATTACTGGGAGTGCTCAGGGACAGATTGCCAACATCGATAAGATTTAGTTTAACTTTAAATTTCACTTGCTGTCCTTGTTGCTATCGCTGTGCCTTCGTCCCTCTACTGTCACTGTCGTGTTGATATAGCCTCATGCACACAGCGTGGGCCAAGTAAAATCATAACATAGCTTTGGGAAAGCGCGCGCTATGGTTGGCTAATACGCGCGATCCATTTTCCCATTGGTTGCATGCTGACGTAAGATTGTGAAGTTGTGAAGTCTTGTGTTATAAAAGAAATGGTTAGCGCTGGCAGCAGCTGTGCAACCATCGAGTTATGAACGCACTATGGAGCACTCAAGAAGCTTCTTTCGTGCTTAGCAAACCTCCCAAGTGCGTCCAACATCTTCTTCATTCATCTGCTGTGTTTGTACAGGCTTATGCGAAAGAGCGTAGATCGTATAGACACGAGATCGAAGGTCCAGGATTTGTACAAACGCACCGAGGTTTGCAAAAGCCTTTGCAAACACATTAGATGGGTTTTATTTCTTTTACAAAATTATAACTCAAATTATGTCGCAGATTGCTTTGAAAGTGACGTCAAAACCGTGTCTGTATCGGCCAATATAAACACATCTTTTGACCCATGACAGCTACAATTTAGGTTTATTTTTGCTCTTTAGTAAAACCATGCAGTATGACCATTTGGAAAGCTACTTAACAGTACTGTACTTTGGTACTGTCTGGTTTACTATACAGTTTGGTTTTAACTTTTTCATCTGTGGACCAAACCATCTAGTGTGACCACTCTTTGTAAAGCTACTGAACAGTACTGTACTGTGATACTGTTTGTTTCACTATACAGTATGATTCTAACTTTTTCATCTTTTTCTAACTCTTTCATCTGTCAGACCAGTGTATTTACTGATTTAGCCTTCTGTGGCACAATGAAACCATGCGATGTGCCATTTTCATAATCGTATTCTTTTGTAACTTCAGAGTGGAGAAACTGCACTGATGTGGGCAGCAGGGCACGGACACACAGAAACCTGCCTATGCCTCTTGAACAACGGAGCTCTGCCTGATACGAGCGACACTGTAAGTAAAACATGTAGATCAGCGTTTCTGTATCATATTCAGCAGAACCTTCACCCTCGGCCAGCAGTCGAAAGTGGCAAAACAAGTGTAGAATAAGATGTATGCGTTATTGACCAAGCGCGTGATCAAGATGCCAAGTTCTTTATCTTGCGGAAAACGAAGGCAGCCAGTATTCAGCCATCTTGACCGAGCAATGTTGGTCAATAAGAGATTTATCATACGGCTATTTTGTTTTGTTTCGTTTCGCGTAGCAAAGCGGGCAATTCCGAGCGGGCAAAATAGGCCATCTGTTTTTTTTTTTGTCTCACGATGGAGTCACGTGGGTGTTGATCTTGACGTTTCCACTGCTTACTGCTAGTCTTGAGCCCTGTCCACTTAGTGCGTTTTCGTTTTAAACCGCACACCTTTCCATGCGTCTAGGCCTTCCGTCCACACTAAAACGCTCAGCGTATTCATCGAAACCTTATCGATTTGAAAACGCTCTCGAAAGTGGATACAAATGACAACGCATACTTATCGTAAAAAACTTA
>OX453274.1:36865213-37092713 GCA_949710005.1 Ricordea florida
CGACTGTCGATTATCCAAGGATAGATTATTCCACAGTACAGCTCCACTGTAGCACAGACTTCTTTTACAATAATTATTGCAGGGATGTGAAACAGCAAGCCTACAGTCACTATCTCAACTTGCACTTGAACAGTACCATACTGTTTATCCCATAAACACAAATTGGTGAAGAAACAAACCTTTACACGCATCAACCAAAGCAGCCAGAGTCCTCAATCTCACCAAAGGATCATAGGTCCAAACCATCAGCCTACGCAAAGTCAAGCTTCCACTGGCCCCTTCCCCAACAAACCCTGCATCCCCTGCCAGCTGCTGACCTTCCAAGACAGCCAACAGCCTGTAGTACTCAGTCAACTCCTGCTGTAATGCAGCGCAAAAACTCTGCCCGACCAATCCAAGAGCTTTGTCCCTGGCATGCGCGTCTAAGTACTTGCGAATCTTGCGGAATAACCAACCCAGCTCAGCTAGTTTGTTGACCAGGTCCCGCACGGCTTTGGGCACACCCAGTTTGGAGTCAATGCGGTAAGCATCAAGTGACTGGTCCAACTTGATTAGTTTACCTTCAATGCCCTGGAACACGTAAATGATCTCACGTAGAAGAGCTGCTTCTGACACTTCATATGATGCTGTAAAATAAGTAAAGAAAGATCACAGATTCAGAATTGTTTTCTTTTCTTTTTTATTTTTACTTACAACAGTCACAATACAAATAAAAATACGCAAACAAACGCAATACAATTCTTACAATACATACAATAATAATTAGCATATACCAGCTCAGCAGCCTTATCATTTTGAGCAATCTGATTGGCTCATCATCTTTTTAACCAAACCTCACTTGGACAATGATTTCCCAGAAGCCCCAGCACTGTTCACAAAAAAAGGAGGTGAATGGTGTTGATTATCCTGAATTAGTGAGCCAATTAGATTGCCCAAAATGCCAAGGTTGCTGAGATTTACTAATATTATAGTTTAGTAGAAATACTCAGGTGATTATACAAAACCGCGTGCTCTGATTGGTTCGCTATCTCGAATTATCAGCCGATAATCACCTCGACGAACAAAATGGCTGCCAGTCGTTCGCGCGCCTTTGACGAAATAAAATTTTTTCGTCTTGTATAATGTTTTTTCTTTTCTTTTATTGAAATAATCACCAACGTATTTATACTAAAACAATTATTCACCTCAGGCTCAGTGATTATCGGTGAATATTCCCCGATAATCACTTCGCCTTCGGCGAATTATTGTTAAATAACAAACAATTTTGACTTGTCTCTGTTACTCTGTCTTTGCCTATGGACTTGTATTGACCAAAACTCACAACTTCACACTAAAAACAATATGTGTGCCAGTAGCGTCCATGAACAACTTTCCCATTTTAATAAAATCAACTTTGTTGTACATGTATCTACACTGTATAACTATAAATAGAAAATTGTAGCAATTCCCATTTTTCTTACTATTCTGTGTATTGCTTCCGTAGCCTGTGTATCGAACAACATCAGAGGTTCCTGGTGGAAATGCAGATGATTGATGAGTATGAATCACACGCTGCTCCGACACACTCAATGACTGTGCTACCAGACTTGCAAGGCGAGAACCATCAGTACCAGTAACTGTTGAGGAGTGCGACACTACCTCATCTGCAAAGTGCACCGAGGGTGTACGTCCATAGTTTGGAGCAAATGAGAGAGGTGTGGGCGTGGGGTCTAATGAACTGGACGTTACACTGCTAATGCCACTGCTGCTTCCTGACGGATGAGTCAGCGAGTATGGACCTGGGCCAGTAGAGTGTCCTGTAGCTGGGTAGGATGAATGTAGGGCAGCAGCAGGAGTAGATGTGAAGTAGGTTGGCAGTCCACGACCAAAGAAGGAGGTTGCACCTGAGGGCTGTATGTTAGGAAAACGAGAAATACAGTGTTAATACAGCATAACACTATGAATGTAAAACTACAACATTGCCATGTGAGAAAGACAAGCACAATGTTATTAGTAATACTGGCACCACCTTAAGGTTAAACATGACAAATGCCCCAGATAAGATCCTATTTCAGACAATGGGACTTTTTGGACACAAGTGTTCTCTTCTTAGGATTTCAAGCACAAAACAATGTTAACACATCTTCCCCAGTGTTAAACATTATATGAACATTATCTCCAGCTGATCATGTATCATGAAGCTTCTTACAAACAAAAGCACCCGCTAATATTTAAGAAGGCGAGTGTTTCCACAGCTTTTTCGAGTTCTCCCAAACTTTCACAAATGTTTCTATAACTCGATAGAAACACAAAGAACATGTTTTCTATTTCTTTTAGAAAACACTGCAACAAAAAAAGGAAAACAACTTGTTAACTTTGATGACCAAAATGTAAATTCTTTTTGTTCACGTCATCATTACGTCAACAGCTCATGCTATACTGTGTTTCTATCGAGTTATAGAAACATGAATTCTAACCAATCAGTGCGCATATTTTCTTAGGACTGTTTTCTAAGTAACCTATAGTTCTTATTTTGGATTTACAACATTTTCATGTGTCATTTATGATTACAACTATAAGCTACACATGATACCTTTCCATATGACTGGTCTGTTGCAGAGGTCTCACTTAAGCTCAGCAAGAGGTAAAGAACTGCCCATCTATTCTGAAGAACAGACTGGAATTTAAGAGAAGACCTGGTAAGTACAAAGGACAGCATTAACCACATTCTAAATATTGCTGAGAGTTGAAAATGTACATGTACTAGAAACACTGATGCAGTTTTGTCCTGTGAAGTTCAAAGGTCTGCCAAATTCATGTTCTCAATACACAAGTTGAGGTCAATTTTAGTGCTTATCTTAGCACAACTTACAAACCTTTTTCTTTCTTGCATATTCTAGTGAACAGTGAATTGTTCAAATTTAAAGTATATTTTCATAGTGGCAGCAAACCACCCTTGATGTATCATTCGAACTATGCTGCACTTCCAAACTAGATACTACTTTACCTGAATTCATCTGAAACAAAAAAGAAGTGTTACTTTTGATCTTTCACTATAATACCAAATAATTATAAACATTTAATTCATTATAATTAGGACTAAGTATAAAACAATTTATTTAGTATTATTATATGGCTGGTTGCTCAAGCGGGCAAAAAGAGGCCAATCATGTGTTCTGATTGTCTGCCCGAGTGGATCTTACCCCCAAAGGATTTCCCTAATTGTTCTGAGAAACAAAACACAGCAAAATGGCCACATAATAAATACTTTACTGACCAAGCTTGTTCAGTCAAGGTGGATGAATATTGTAGTGTTTTTTTTTTTCACCAAGACTAGGTCTTGGTCAATAAAGACACAAAAAAGAACTCAGCCAAAATGTAGCCATCTTGACCTTGTGTTTGGGCAATAATGCGTATTTATACACAGTACCTGTGACGCAAGTTTACGATACAACTCTGAAAACACAGCAATGTCCACCTCCCTTTTCTCTTTGAGTACTGATATAACAATAGCAATAAAAAACAACAGGTTAACAGGGAAGTACATGTGCTGCTCCAAAGTGTGAGCCATATGAATGAGCCATAAGTTAAATACATTGTGGGTCAATTTGAAATTAAATTTTTGCATGTATATTATTAACAACTAATCAAATGATTTTGAGTGCAATTTTGTACCTGTATATATAACCAATTATAAATTTTAATTTCAAAGACAACAAATTCAGTGCACTCGCTCTACAGGCTCAAGCAGTTTTTTCAGTCTTTGAAAAATTTTCTTCTGCTTATTTATTCCAAATTGCACTTGTAACCATTTGATTACCTTCATATACACAAATCTAGTAGTATGTACATGGGCATATCTTCACCCACTCAGGATTCCTCTCTTTGTACTGCGAAATAAAACAAAAGTTCAGCCAAGATGGCTGGATTTTGGCCTGATTCTTTTTTGAGTTTTTATTGACCTCTACTACTTACTGTTTAATAACAATGCAAAAAAAGAACTTGGTCAATATGTAGCCATATTGACCTCATCCTTTACCAATAACACATATTTACTATTCATAATTATGACAGACTTGATTCACTGAATAGTTATACTATTTCAACCCTTTCAGTCCCAGTAGTGACCAGCATCCAATTTCTCATTACAATATTCACTGTTCATTTACTAACCATTTAGGTTATGAGAATAATGAAAATGATCTCCAAATAGAGTTGTATTTGATATTTAAACAAATTATCCTCACTAGTATCATAACAAATATAGGAGAAAAGTTAGGAGAAAATGAATATTGATATTGCGGCTTAAAGGATTACGGCAAAATTAATATTTACATTTTCTTTTTATTCTTTCCACAACACGAAATTCATCAGCTGCCACAGTGGGAGCAAACCGACTAGAAAAACAAAGCAATCACAGAGATGAACAATAAAATTAAAAGATTCAGCAAGATTTGCGCACAGGTCCCTACTTCATTATGCATGCAGCAAATGAATTGTTTAGGGTAATGCACATGTAAACATTTCTTGTTATTGCAGAATGAAACAGTATGGCTACAGCATGCATAATGAAGTAGGGATCTGTGCGGAAATCATTCCAAAGATTCTGCAGGCATTGCACATAGCTCTATAGCTTTATTGCAGTGTACAGTACATGCATGAATATCCATGTTACAGGTAATCCACGTTTTTAGTTGATTTCATTTTAACTTGGTAATCGTCTTTACAAGATATCTTCTATAAGTGTTTTACACTGTAGTTTGAATAATAAAATTCAAAACAAACATACAGTCAAAAGCAAGAATGAAATGTTTACCTTCAACATCCACACAGTTAACTGAAGAAATTAAATTCAATGGATAGTTCGTATATTATCGGGTTTAAGGACACATATTAAATTAAAGAGCAGGAAATGCTTACCATTAGAAAAAATAAACAGCCATATTTGACAAACCAAAGGCAAAGGAATATCGAGAGAATTTATAAAAATGTCGTAATATATCTATTTTAATTCGCGAAAGATAGACATTGAGTTGAACTAGGAGCAAAACATTGTAAGAAACAAACCTGCCTATAACCCTCAAAGCATACTGAAAGTGCTCGTCAACTTCTCCTTGAATGAAGACAAAAAATAAAATTTTGCCACTGAACTATAAGCACTCTCACGTTAGAAAATTATTAACGTGGAATACATAAGCTATTTTCGTATATATTCCTACCTTTGGAGTCACCCTCCTTGCCCAGAAATCGACAGCACAGCTTATACAAAAGTGCTGCTGGGGAGTTAGGGTTTTCTATGGATGATTCCACCATTTTTATTAAAATAAATGAACCTCCACATACAGCAAAGTTGTTTCCGCCATCTTGGAATCTCGTCCCGCCAAAACAAAAAGATTACCGCTGAATAGGACAAAAGGTCATGTAGGAGTCATGATAATGACCTGGGACCCGTTTCTCGCTAAGTCCCGCTAAGTGGCCCGGTAAGCAATTTTTTGTTCACAAAGTTTAATTACTACAGAAACTACAATTTTATTGGTTTTCAAGTTTACACCTGACCATTCTAATTTATCTCATACTTTGGGCTGGTTTATACGTCAAAGACAACTCAAATATTCTGCAGATTTAAATATGGAGCGCCGAGGCCCTTTTAAAAAGTTTTTGAAGTTTCTCCTTAACCTTACGAGCCAGGGTCTCCATTTTTAGCTCGGAGTTCACGGAATGTTTTTGTAGTTGTTACCATTTAAACAAGCCTACCGTGCAAGTTAACCTAGAAGTGTATTGTTTAAACTTGAAAACAAACAAAGTTGTGCGCATTTCGATCCTAAAATAGCTCACCGGGCCGGCTATTCGAGAAACGGGCACCTGAAACATACTCTCACAGGGATGGGTGTCTCGAAGAAGAGGAGTTCGAGGGCAAATCGCGAAGGCAGGCTAGGAGTAAGGCCCCTTCTTCTCACCCTCGCGCTTCGCTCTCGAACTCCTCGCACTCAAAACCACTTTCCTCCCCTTCCATGAACGCCGGATAAGTAGGCTAAGTAGGTGCTCATAAAGAGGGGAAATGAGATAAGCGTCGCTGTGTGCCATTGTTTGCTGGTAGGGAAGTTTCAAAGTAGAGGGGATACTGATTCACTAGAAGGTTTATCATAAGCATCTCAGGGTACTCCCAACTGAAAGGTACCAAGAACTGAATGAACCTACCATCAGCGGCTCATGTTTTAGAGAAGCGCGAAAGTCGGCGGACGGAAATAGGGAAGGGGCAGTTCTCGCCTCCTTCTCCTAGATCAGAGGTCACCAAACTACAGCCCGCGGACCAGATCCGGCCAGCGGGGTCAGTTCATCTGGCCCGCAAGCGCACTGTGCCTTACAAATGCACTTCATTCGGAGTCAGGCTTAATCACGGCCATTTTTTTGATCCTGAATTCTGTGACTTGCCTTATCACACTGCAGTGTGGTGGCTCAGCTGAAGTAAAGTCCTGTTTCGTTAAGCTCTGAAGAGAAATAGATATCTTTCTCACCGAACAGGATAGCGCTGATCCATTTCTACCAGATCTTACTTGGCTGTCAAAGTTGTCATTTTTAGTTGACATCACATCCAACATGAATGAATTGAACTTGAAACTTCAGGGAAAGGATGATCTTATCTGTGTTCTCTACCGAATCATCAAAGAATTTTGAAGAAAGGTATCACTTTTTGAAGCACAACTGCAGGTGGAAGAGTGAGGAGCGCAAGAGTGACGAGAGTTGGGACCTAGATTGTGCCGCCGACTCTTGTCACTCTTGCGTTGCTCTGAAAAAACGCCTGACCATATATTAAAATGACATTTGATCCCCAAAGAGAATCAATCTAGGCGCCACTTAAGCTTATGTAAACCATAATTAAATCGAAGTAAAACACACAAATAAGAGTTAAATAAGTTTAACAATGACTAAGACAGTATGATCGATTTTTTGTCTTTTCGTAGATTCCAATGTAATGTAAGTCATCTTAAGCTTTCCTAACAAGCAACTCGCAAATCTTCCTGAATTTTGATTAATTGTGAAAAATACTGGCTTTCAGTAATGGCGGCCTTTTACACTGGGGTCCATCTGTGCCTGACAAGATGGTAGAGTTGTGATAAAGATAAGATGTAGCCTTTTCGTCCAGATGTCAAAATTTTATTCCAAGAAAACAGACAAAAGCAGGCTGATTTATAGGTTCTTGGGACGTTCTGTCTACAGCTTGAGCCGGTGAGAAGACAGACCAGCATTCCGTCCGTACACAGCACGAACCTGCTCAACACCAAACGGCCCATAGACAAAAATGTGCTCACTGCAAAACCCCATCTGGAACAACAGGTGCATCACGGAAACAATCATGGAGGGGCCACCACAAAGCAGTACTTTATGGTCTTTAGTGTCGGGGCCCGGTAGGTGAGTCGCTATCATGTGCGTATCAAAGTGACCCTCGCCACCGTTCCAGTTTTCCTCCTCTGTGCCCTCAGATACAGTGTAAAATATGCGAAAGCGATCACTGCGCTCAGCGTACTCGTCCAACTCCTCTTTGAACATAATGTCTGACTGGCGGTCCGCATAGTACAACATGGACAGAGAGGTCTGGTCCCCAGGATCACCCACGATGTCGCGCACCAGCTGGATGCATGGAGTAGCACCTGAGCCGCTGGCCACAAGGCTCAGATTTTTAATCACGTTGGGTTCGTACTCAAACCCCCCACATGGACCGCGGAAATCCACGAAATCACCTGGTTGAAAAGTCAAAAAACCACGAAGTCAATTTAAAATAGGGAAAAAAACAGTGTGCTGCGCCAAAGCGCCATTTCAAAAACGCAGTTGAGAAATCGGAGGGGACGTTTACAACAGTTTTGTCCTGCAACCCCAAAAATCCTTCATAGCCTCCTTTTGAAATGAAATCAATCTTATCCAGGTGTTACACAATGATTTATCTATTTTGTTTTTTTATTATTTATTTTGACGCACCTGGCCTCAATGAGCGAAATTTCTGCGACAGTTCTCCATGAGACTCAAATCTCATCACCAGGTCTATGCGGCCGTACGTTTGTACACTGCTTACTGGGGAAAAATACCGCTGGCAGAATGTATCGTTGTCTTTGTCCAACGGGACTCTGACTTGAATATATTGGCCTGGAAAACAACCAGTGTGCTGGGAAGATTGGGGTAAAGCAAATTGGAACTCGGCCTGGTTGTCACCGTGAGGTTTGACTGACAGGAGCTTGAGAGCCACAAAAGAGTCAGGATTTAGCGCGGGTTCGTGCACCACCCCTTGGGCATCAATGACAGGTCCCCTGGAGCCTGGAGGCCTGGTGTTGAAAGGATTCTCAAACTCTGTATCTTGATAGCTGTTCTTTTCACCGCTGACCAGTGGATCACTCATTGCCACCTCATGCATCAACCGCTGTGCCAACTCCATCTTCTCGTCGTTACGAAGTTTCCGTAGTTCTGCGTTTAACGTTCGGCTGTTGCATTTTTGAGCCCTTAAAAAGTACATCAACATCGGTTAAAAGTAAACATTTGTCACACTATATGGCTTTGAGTTTTTGCTCCATCGGTGAACAATACCATGCAGTGGAGTACTCTTTGGAAACTTACCTAACAGTACGTTTGTTGATACTTATTCTTCGAGCAATCTTCACAAATATTCTTGAAAACTAGCGTCGCTGTATTTTTAGCGACGAGTACAATGCGGCGAATAGATATAATTTTGATACACTCAAGCTGTCATTGAGCCCCTACAATGTTACTCCAAATCTTCAGCCATCCCGATCAAATTCCCGATCAATAAAATTTAAGATTTAAAGGCAACTCTAAGCCAATCAAAACCCAGAAAAAAAAGCAGAAACCTTATTTTAACCAATCGGCGCGAAACTTTAACAATAACCCATTTACTTGCAATTTGTCTTACTCTCGTTACTGGGTGGGTGGTGGTGGCGGGTGGTTCTTATCTCTGTGTCTGTCTGTCTCAATAATTAAGTAACGGGGCTACATTTTTCCCAGTGTAAAAATAACTGAACTCAAAAATCTTTTTCTCGTATACATTTGTGTCTTGGGTAAGTTTTGTTTTGTTTTGTTTTGTTTTGTTTTATTTATTTTTTTTTTTTTTGACAAAAAAAAACACTAAAACCCTTGTTCATGCCCGTTGGATTGTCTTGAGTTGTCATGATCGTCGAGATTAGAGCAGAGTACGAAAATATACTCAAGCACACATACGCCTCGATTAAAAAATGTCTCGCCCCTAACAGAAGAACATCCGAAGGGGGGAGGGGGGTCCTTTTATTTCTTATTTTAAGTAATTCGGTACAATACATACTTCATATATGAGATCATATTTGTTATAGCATACAACAATGGTATGGGTTTTAGAAATAGAAATTTAAAGTGTTACATACCAGGGGTCTACCGTTTCAACACCAAACAATGCAGCGACCCCTATCATTTGCTTCAACACTTCATTAGATGGGGCCATAACCCAACCGGCTTTTCCATCTCTGAGTAATCTCTCAATACCTACAACGGAGAGGAGGGAACATCTAAAATAAAACCACCTGCTATGCTTATACTTTGTACAGCATAAATAGTAAGTAAGGTATATGCTAAAACCAAGACGGTGGACACTGGACGATAGACGATAGACGATGGACGATATCTCTGACCTTCATTTATTTCTCTCAGACAAAGCATAAAATTGTCACAAAATCTTTTGCTTTTGTCCCGCAATCGATTGCTTTATGAATTATTCCAGACTGCACGCAGAAATGACGCGGGAGAATCGTAGCCCATAAGACAATTTAAATGGCAAATAAATGAATGTTAGAGATATCGTCCATCGTCCATCATCTATTGTCCATCGTCCAGAATCCACCGTCTGAGTTTTAGCACATGCCGAATAGTAAAACGCACGTCGAATTGATTCCTTTTAACCTTTATTAAGAAAACGTGTGAAGCCAATTAAAATGTCTAAGAGTAAAAACAACTTAAAATTACGTGACAATCTTGCAATCAGAGTTGCTTAGTTAATTAATTACATGCAAATTTCTGATCTAACATGAACAAAAACAAAGCCTTATTAAAGAGGACTTTGAAAAAATTATTAAATTTCTCGACACACAACAAAAGTCGTTTCCTATGAATCGGTATTAGGATTTCCTTCGAGCCAATAGTTAAGCAGTTGGCCATAACCAGGAATAAACCACTCGACGTCAGTAGGTTCGCCACCTACTTATCACAAAAAACAGAAGAGACCATGGGATCATTCTTCTGCATGATTCTGCAGCCGACGCCGTTAGAAAGGAGAATTAAATTTAAAAAGACAGAAAACGTACTTATTTTATGTTACTGCTTACCCAGGTCATACTTGTATCCAGCACCCCCACACGCGTGAAACATTTTATCCACCACTTTGGTGACGTTTTCCGCAGCCTGGTACTTAAGTTGCCACAGCCAGATGTTGTAACCTCTCCTAGCGAGACAAGGCGGAAAAACCGCTGATTGGCTGAGCAAAATGACGCAATGGACGCTGCTTAACAGTAATGCGCCTGCGCGTGTTTTTCGTAGCGCATGCGCTGTGGTTTTTCCGCCTTGTCTCCTGGCGATAAGTGTGAACATAGTTAATGGTGTGAAGTATTTAGGTTTTTTTTAAAGTTTGAGACAGAAAACCAATGTAGTTGTTATAAACTAAGGCTTAATGAACCCACTCAACCTCCAAGAACAATCTTAAGGTTACTTCCCACCTTCGAGGGTGCCCTTCGGAAAAAAATCGCACGCGCGCCAGTTTCAATAAATCCCTAACAAACCATATATCATAAGAAAGCTTAATAAATGTATCAACTGCATCACATACGAAAAATAAAAATATATTCCATAACATCAACAGTGATGTACTTATTTAACAATACTTGCGATTAATCCTTAACGCAAATTAATTTATTGTAATAATCAATCTATAATTTAATTAAACAATATGATAAATTACCTCGGTGCCACATGCGGATCCTCATGAATACTCCAGTCATTGTTGTTAGTTAGGCTGTCCAAGGCCTGAGCCAAACTGAAAGCCATCAGTCGTTTTGAATTGGTCATGGAAATTGCTTCACCAAAGTAACTCTGCAAAGTCGAAAGGGATTTGCCGTGATTTAGGGACATTACTTTAGTGCTATTTAATTGAAATAAAACCAAAGTGTTTATTTTGGCCTATCAGAACAGACGCATAGTCGAGTGAACCAATCAAACTCCAAAGCAAAATATTACGCCGTTCTTTATTCAACAGCTTTTCCAACACTGGCTATCTTTCTTGTTATACCTCTCAGTGAGTTGGTACATTTGTTTTAGTTGTTCAGTTTAGCGGACCGTACTTTTATGATTTCTATGTACAAAGTATGGTTAGGTTTCTCAAAATGCCTCTTTAAGATAACTTTTGCGCCAAATCAATTTTTTATCTCGCAAACTGAAATTTGAAATGTGAATTTTTTGCGTGATCAGTGCCCTGTCAATGGCATCCCGCTTCTTTGAATTGTTTTCCTAGATTAATCATAACAATTACAATTACCTCGATTGTGATTGTCCAAAAAAATGCTATTTTCTTCAAATTCACTTGCCAAGTTGTTATCGCACAGTTCAATAAGCCAATCACATTCAAAGTTGTGGTTTACTGAAATTAACCTATCACAACCTTGGTTTCAATCACCATAGAAACAGGGTACAGAATCCTGTACACTTTCTTCAAAATAGATAATTTTTCCCTTGAACGACGACTATTTTCTTTCATAACTTGCATCTGACTCTTCTTCTTTTTTCGGAAACTACATTTTTTGATGATTGATTGGATTTGATGATTGCACGATGGGCTCCTGGTGTCGTTCAATTCGGTCTGTAATCATTCTCGTGATAAACATCACAAGTAAATTGCATATCATCATTTGTCATCACTCGCATGATTACAGACTCGAATATGAAAGGGGCGGGGATGGCTCAGGCTTTTTTTTTACCTCTAAGAGAGACCATGTTACAGTCTTCTTTAGGTATTGATGTTATAAAAAACTTTGATTATATGAATCAAATAAATAAAAGCGAATTAAAAAAAATATACATATTAAATATATCTTTTTATATTTCTTCGCGTGCAACCCTAAACGAGACCTTCACAGTTAAATATAATGGCATTTTGCCCAGAACACCCTAAGTGAGACCAAAATCCGAAATTTATAATTGCACAACTTAGCGAGACGACGAGCATCCCAGCCCTTTCATATGCGTGTCCCCCCTCCGGGAGAATTGTACTATCGGCTCGCCTGGATTGCTGGGTAATCTCCAACTCTCAAACCAACGTCAGCATGTTCCTTGGTAGTCACGTGTCTGCGAGCCAGGTCGATTGAGCCAAGACTAATACCATTCCAACAAGACGAGCTCAGTAAATAGAAATAGGCAGACCCGACTTCATCTACTGCGAGAACACCTTCTCCTGAAGGCCAAATAATAAGAGAAAGAAGATTTTTGTAGTATTTCTAAAGCATGTATAACCAACCAACCTTTGGATATGACCAACATGAGCTTGTTATAAATTCGCTATCATTAATTACACGATTTTGGAACTGAAATGTACATTCCAGGGAGTCTCCTCTAAAGGAAAGACGCTGATATCCAGCCATCGCGACCGACCGGTGCGGTCAAGAAAGGATTTCATATATGCTAAACAAAAAAAACACTTTTTTGCAATATGGTGCGGGAAGCCTCGTAGCTCCGCCTTGCGAACTCAGATAACCAGTCATAATATAGCATTTGGGTTATCTTCCCTGTTCTCGGTACTTAGAACATGAATGATAAATTGATGTTTGATATATCTATATTACTGAACTAACGACAGAAAAAGATTGAGTTCATATTCCTACAAAGAACGAGACCATTTTTCCCAATACGGAGCAAACAAGGTAGTTCAACAGATTGTTTATTATTAGGGGGTACTGCAAACGTGCTTAAATCGCTCGCTGCGCGCGTCATATTTCAAACAGATATGAAGCACTATGGAACCTTTTTAATTCACTATGAAAGAATTACCCTTTTCATAATAAACATGCAAAAATTTCAACGCACTGATTGGCTAAGAGCACGTAAATTAATCCCAAACAGTGCAGAGAGTTGAAATTGGGTGAAGAAATTTGAAATTGACAAGTAATCGAATAGTTTCGAGTGCAATTTTTTATAAAAAAGCACTCGTAAAAGTTTCAAAGACTCGCCCTTCAGGAAAGCAAAGTCTTTGAAAAATTTATTATGCGTTCTTACGCGTGCTCTGATTTGCTGGCTAGTTATGTACAAGATCTGGATATGACACTGTGATGGTGCACGCTTTGACGCGTTGGCATCTGGCAAAAAAAATTCGGGCTTTTTGCGGAGAACGCTTCATTTTTCAAAACAATAGCAACTTTTGCCGTGCTTGAAGATTAGTTTCCAAACTTAACATGAAATTCCAATTTTGTGAGCACATAAATTTGCGAAGATGACCATTCGAAAGGAGAAAATATGATATAAAGTCGGAGTCACAAATACTGAAAACGCCTTATACAACTCGAGAGAGTATATTGGTACTAACACGAGCGCAGCCGCATCCACCAGCAAAACCACCGTCTAATTTTCACCAATTTTCAGCTAAATTTTTAATTAAGAAATCATCAGAGATTTTAAACAGAGATTTAATCAGATATTACAAATTTAAAAAAATTATTAATCAGAAAATTAACAGAGATTTAATTAGGTGTAACAAAAATTAAAATTTAAAAATCTATTTAAAGGTAAGGATAAAATTATTAAATATGGAGCAACTACGAAGATTGACTGTGAAACAACTTAAATATATTGCTAAAGAGTTAAAAATTAAAGGAAGATCTGGAATGTGTAAAAAAGTAGATTTAATTAAAGAGTTGGAAAAAATTGCAGAAGAGAAGATTAATGAATTAATACCAAAAGCTATCGAAAATAGTAAAAATATGATTTGTATTTGTATTCATGGTAAACTAAAAAATTTTTGTAAAGAGTGTGGAGGAACTCAAATATGTGAACACAACAAAATTAAATCATATTGTAAAGAATGTAAAGGAACTCAAATATGTGAACACAACAAACCGAGGCAACAATGTAAAGAATGTGTAGGAAAAAATATATGTATTCATAAAAAACAAAAAAGTTTTTGTAAATTATGCAAAGGATCTCAAATATGTGAACACAACAAACAGAAGGCTCATTGTAAAGAATGTCGTATAACACAAGATACACAACAAAAACATTAAGTTATATAACGCAAGTTAGTGTTACATAACAAAATTTGCATTGACGTAATCACATTCCTGAGCGACGTTAGAAACCAGCCTTTAAAAAGTAAACATAAAATCTACTTTTCAACTTTAAATTCACTTTTCAACTTGCTTGTTGCTATGTCGTAAAAGTATGCAATCTATTGTTCTACACGTGGACACTAATTTACAAACAATCATAATCACGTGAAATACTCATGAACTACCGAAATAGATACCACGCTAATCCACCAGTGATAATTATAAATGTTAATATATTGGTTTCATGTTGTGAGGTCACGTCCGACTTTTCATTCAGAGTTGTGGATTTTGGTTTTGGTTTCGTTTCATTTTGTAAAGGTTTTGGATTTGTTTCAGCTATATGAGGTAACTTTACCTTTGAAGATCCCATGTTATGGCTTATTCCAACCTGTTTTGATTCAGTGTTTAGGGAATTATTCACCCCAAAATTCATATCATTGCTTGCTTTCATAAGTTTGTTATTAAAACCAGTCACGCTTTCAGTGTTGATTATCATATTACTTGGCATTAACCATACACCAGGAGCAATAGCTAAATCAAGCCGTAATTTCGCCTCCTGTACAGCTAATTGATACCTTTGGATAGAACTAGAAATGTCATTCTCGATCACGCTACTTTCAAATAAAGCTAAGAATTCTTGTTGAGTCTCGATTGCTCCACCACCATTACCATAAATCGAATTTCTTGTGTTAACTTGCGCTCCCAATATACAGTAAACAAAAGCTTCAGCAGATCGATTCAATCTACCAAGTCCAGCTTTAGTGAGTCCATATCCACTTGTTGGGATAAACCAAGCATATTTGAAATCAGCAAAGTCATCATTACGGATAAATGATATGAGATTACCCTTTTCTTTCTTACCACCTTCATCAGCAAATTTACCACCTTCACCAGGCCATTGATCTGCTTCATGATCGTAATTTCTTACAATATGTACATTTTGATATCCACCACCTTTTCCATTATATCCAGAACCATAATCAAGGAATATATCACCTAACCCTCCATTTCTTCCACCTTTCCATCTAAAATCAGAATTATTACTAACCCCAAATTCAGCACACAATCGTTGATATGCAACTTTACTATAAGGATTATTATTTATCACAAAAGGTTGCTCATCAGGTAAGGGAAGACTTAATTCATACAGTATTCTTCTTATTGTGAAATACACATGAAACTTGATGAAACTACTCACTACTTTAGGATAATTTAGACTTTCAAAAGGACTTATCCCACATCCCGATGTCGCACACCATACTGCAAAATTTAATTGTTGTGGCCAATAATTCATATCAGGAGCATTCAACCATTTTCTACTTTGTTTTCCAAATTTGAAAGTCACAACTTGATTGGTAAAAACATCACGCATCTTTGCTGTGAATTTCTTTGTATTTGACACGTATATATCTAGTGAGGTTAGCATTTTTGTTATATCACTTGTAAAGTCATCAAAGTTAATAGCTGGTATAGGATAGCTTCCATCGCACAGATTCTTGCGACAGTTCAAATTTTTCACTAGCCCCAGACCCACGAGCAGCACTCATTCTATCACGGTCGCAGTTTTTCGAACGAAAATTTAAAGAACAACGTGATAAATGAGAATTACTACAAGCATTTCTTATCAATCTAAGCCTCTGATCTAAAAGTGCGGAAACTTAAATGAGACCGATCATGGTCGACAACTTGGGGTCAATAAGGCTTTAAGATACCAGTAGCGGATCAAATATCTTTTCGAAGGTAAAACCTAGCCAAGGCGTAATTAAAAATGTATGGAATTTCGCGGTTGGCAAACTTTTCGATCAATTAAAAGCACCGAATGAATGCACGAGTAAAAAGTGCGGAAGTTGAAAATGAACAACAACCTGTGTGTTAAAATAAAGACTAATTGATTAAAAGATACCTTTCTTTTATCTGCTATCTTTTCTGCCCTGAAGTTTTCCCGTTATCCAGTTCTGTGCAGGCGTGAAGTACTGTGAAAGTCCAAGCAGACCACCCGCAGTTTTTCCTTCGATCAATTCCGATTTGGCCGCCATTTTGCTAAATCTAATAGAAGTTACCATAGTAACTTAACACTTGGTTACCAGTTTCCAGTTTCTGTCATATCAACAGGCTTGGATCACCAGTCGTTTTCCCGCGGAAGTTTAAAACAGTGCCGGCGTTTCGCAAAAAAAATTGTTTGGTCAGCTCGGACTTTCATAGTATTTTTAAAATATCGCCTGCGAAGAAATTGACAAGGCAAAATGCTAAGGCAGAAAAGATAGCAGATAAAGTGCCTTTTAATCATTTATTCTTACTCAAGAGCAAATCACCCCTGTCTTTATATAAACACACAGGTTGTTGTTCATTTGTACCATCCACACTTTTTCGCAATGGCGCACCAGCAAACAACACTGACAGGGAAAATCCCTGAATGGGCAATTGTACATCCAATGATGGTAAATGTGATTCCACCATCTGTGGCATCTACAGAACGTATTTTTACCATTGAAATTACTGGGGAAGCATTCTGGATTTGGAAGGATTTAAAATCTGAAGAAAGAAACTATTTTCAAGCATTAAATTCTTCATTGAAGCCCCTTGGCTATAAGATCAGTGACAACGAAGAAAAAAGAATTGGAATAAGGCTTGGAGTGGAAACACGGTACCTTCATTCAAAAGTTGCAAAAGAAAAAAATGCAAACAAGAGAAAAGCAATTCGTGCCTCATTTGTAAGAAAAATTTCCATTGATGAGGCTCAAATCACTGAGATTGTTCAGCAGTATCATCAGGAAACCGAAATGCTTAAACAGCAAATTATAGAACTGGAGAAAAAAGTTGATGAAAAAGCTGAAGAAGTGTTCAACCTTTTACATGAAGCAATGGAGCAAACACAGATGATCCACAAATTAGAAGAAGCCACGGATGGACTCAAAAACAGAGGAAAACTAATCCATGAGGTTGGAGATCGCCAAAAATATCGGCAATTCAACATCTTCAGGTAACATTGCATGTCCAGTCAGTGGAAGGGAGGTAGAGTGTGGTGGATATGGGTGGGGAAGAGGTAAGGGGACTGAAAGGCTGAAGCTTTAAAAAATAGGGAGTGAAAAGTCAAAGGAGGCATCTGATGAAAAGAGGGTCACTGATTTGAGGGGCATGTCACTGCAGTTACTAAGGAGGGAACCAGGAGTTAGGGGTTGATCACATTTACTGGACACAGACCTAATCAAAGCAGATGGGCTCAGAAGGGACACATAAGACCCATAAAAGGTGCATTCTCTTTTTACACCTGCCCAGGAATCAAACCCAGGCCTACTGCTCTGAAGCCTGGTACCCAACCAGGAGGTTGGTGAAGCAGGACATTTTTGTCCTCCCTCCCTCCCTCCTTGGGCCTAGCCCCCCCTGCCCCAACCCTAGCCCCCTGCCTCAATCTTCCAAGCAGTGTCACAAGTTAGATCGGCTTTGTCCTTATCTATAAATAGTAGCATTTAACAAGTAGGAGCACTACTCCAGGTGCTCTATAGCTACAGTTAACAGTATTGTGCAGTTTTCAGATACTAATCAAGCAATGTTTTTTTTTGACACCAGAGAAAAAGCTGCTGCAGTCCTCTGGTTTGCAGAGACATATGGTCTTGTACCTGTCTCCTTGCAATTACAGGAGAGAGAAACCAAAGAGGTTCATGAACTTTTTTTAAGTCCTGGTAAGACAAATTTTAAATTTGACTTGTAAATTGTGTGCGAATAAGTGATATGCATTAACATTGTTCACCACCAATACTGACAAATGCATAAAAGACTAAACAGAGACATTAGTAAGCTCTCCAGGTCCCGTTAACAGTGTATGTCTAAGCATGATAAATGAAAACATTTTATTGATACTTTTTTTTCTCAACCAATACATCTTGACAGTCAGAAGAAATTATATAGCTTAGAAATGCCTAAGTAACCTTGCAGTTCTAGTTACAATACAAAATTGACTATTACACACTTATAATTTATTTGCAGGACAAAAAGGTGTTCCCCAAAATCCACCACAAGCTACATGCTCAACATCAAATGCTGTCCAAGATGCGGACAGACATGGCCCATCTAAATACAATAAGCTTGCTAATGAAGAGAAAGAAAAAGTGAAAAAAATTGTATATATTTTGGACAGATTTGGTGTATCCAATCAAGCTTATCATGAATTTACCCAACTTGAGGGACATGAATCCATGATGAGATCATACATAGTTGAAGAGTGCCAGGCTGACATAAACAAAAAAATACGAGGCAAAATCAGTAAAACTCCAGGACCCTGCCAAGGAGCAGAAATGTCATTTCCAGAATTGCTGAGAAAAGAGATATCTAAGGAAGTAAGTGAAATTTTTTATTAACTGAAACATGCAAAAGTGTGTTTTTCCATTTCCTCACAGGTATTGTTTATAGAGCTATATATAAATGTATGTAATGACTATGTTTTCCCTTGTCTACAGCTCCAAAACAAAGAAGATTCTGTATCAAATGTCTTGAAGGTACTCAATTTGCTTGAATTAAGGTCTAGCTTTATATTTTCTGCAGAGTAACACAATTCAAGCATTTCCTATACATTATTTTCTTATCAGGTGAAAATAAGTGGTGATGGGGCTGCAATCTCCCACAGTAGTAATCTAGTGGTTTGCTCATTCAGCCTGTTGACAGAAGATGCTAATGTTATGTCCAGTTCAGGTAGAGTAGGCAGTTAGAACAGCTAGCTGTTTTAGTTATTGTCCACATTATTGTAAGGAAATTGTTGATGAAAACTGAATACAATGTGAAATTGAGGACTATGTCCATAGATAGAGTCAACTCTTCACTGACGTCTATATTATAAATAATAATTATTAGAACTAAATCTAGTTATTTACGGTGAAACAACAAATAAAATGACTGGTTCAACATTAGAATGTAACTGTTTTTGCTTTGATATAACTTGCTCATATGAAAAAGAATACCAGTACTTATACATGGTTAATGATTTATTATTAGGTAATCATGCTATAGCAATTGTAAAGGCACCTGAAAAATATGAAACCCTAAAGTTTCCACTATCAAATGTTATCAAAGATGTAAACCAGCTCAATGATACTGGATGGATTGAGGTTGATGGAAAGAGAATGAATCTCGAGTTTTTTCTTGGAGGAGATTACAAGGTATGAAAATTGAACAATAGGTAACTATAATAAAAAGTGTTGCATTGATAGAAAATCAACAGACAAAACCTTGTTCAAGACCATTCATTATTCATTACATCGTGTCCATTGCTGATTTGTGTGAATAACTTTGCCAATGAATTTTTCTGTGGCAGTTTCTATTGATGTGTTTGGGAATGCTCCAAGCAAACTGCAAAAATAGCTGTATTTATTGCAAAATCAGTACAACAGAAAGGTAAGGTATTCACATTAATTTTCAAAATAACTCTATTTGTATATACAGTAGTTCACAAACAATCTTCATATCTACCACATGAAAACAAATTGTGAATCTCAAAACAAACTTTGATTTCAGCTACTCTTAAAACACTTTATCAAGTTAAAATGGATGTTTAACTAGGTCCTACTGCATAAACAACCATGCATATCATTTGTATGTAGGCAAAACCTGGACATGGCTGAGGACTACTGCAACTCAGCAAAATTGAAACGTCTGCTACACAGTCAATGGAAAAGGGACCCAGGGTGTAAGGAGCAACCACTCTTTACAATTTCAATAGACCACATCATTGTCGATGAACTACACCTGCTATTACGAATTACAGATAGGCTTGAAGCAGGAATTATCTACCAAGTTTTGGACTGGGATGAGGTGAGCTTAATCCGCAGGTGCAAAAATATTTTTATCAACACCACAATTCTACTGAAAAACCTTTTGTACTATTCATTTACAAAATGTAACTTCAAGCAGTACAGTAAGCACATGAAAAAAAGGACTAAAATATCAGGATATATAGGATTTTTTCTCGCTTTATAGGTCTTAATATGACATATCTAAAAAATTAGGGATTTTTATAGGAATAAAGGACTTGCTTGACACCCTGTAAATGTTGCATAGTCAGACAAATGAACGTAATATTATTAACTTTCTGATAGAACGACAATTTTGGAAAGCCAAAAGGTCAACAGAAAGACCATCATTTGCAAGCCTTCGTGAATGCTGTGCGCTCCTGTGGAGTCAGCCTGAAAGTTTGGAAGAAAGATGACAAGTGGGACTGGACATCCCTTCTTGGGAGGGAGAAAAAGCAGCTACTTCAAAAATTACCTGCAAAGTTTGGACAATTTCTTCCCCAGCAAAGTGTTAACAAAGTTAGCATTCTTTGGAAAGTAAGGCTACATATATATTCTAATTCAGTAATGAAAATCATCACAATTTCAAATAGCCATGATACATGTAAGACATTGCTGATTTTAATATCAACATGCAAATATGTAACCTATTCTTATCCCATTTTACAGAAATTTGAAGAACTCTATAACATATTGTCAAGTGAAAATCCATCACAGCAGGAAATTGACACTTTTCACAACAAGGTGAATACCATAACTTATCTACGGCAACAGATTTTATAGGTGTGCTCTAAGAAATGTGAGGTGAGTGAGGGGTTGGGAGGACATAGAGAACATGAACAGTTTCCTTGGCAACATTTTCCACTTGTGAAGACAAGGATGTCACCTGTCTTACACTGTGTGTTCTAGATTAAAGACGGCCTGGTAAATAGCAAGTTGTCAAAATTTTGCCTGTTTACTCTCACAATTCAATTGATATTTTAGGCTAAATCATGGGCAAGGGATCTGCTATCAATGAAGGGTCCTGGTTACGATGCTGCAAACCCTATCACCCCATACATACATGTCATGGTGTATCACTGCCCAACCTTACTTCGCAGATATGGGAACATCAAGATGTTTACTGGTCAAGGTAACACTACCTTTCTTGTGCTTTATACTGTAACAGAACTGTGAAACTGCAAAACTTAATAAATATTCCATTTTTTTAAAACCAATTATTGAAAAAAATTGAAATAAACTCTGGCAAATTTCTCCCCTTTCTATATCCTTACCTGCAGGTGTTGAAAAGAAGAATGATGATGTGAGAAGAAATTTTCACCGTAAGATTAACAGATGGGATCCATGTGCATCGCTGTTGACTGTGGAAAAACGACAAGAGGATTTGCTTCTAAGCCAAAGGGAGAAGCGTGGCTATACGAAAGCAAATACTCACCACTGGGAAGAGGGGGGAAAGAGTAATGCTACAAGAAAATTCCCCCGAATTTCAACTTAAGTACTCAATCTTGGCTTGACATAAGATAGTAATGCAAACAAGCAAGCTCTAATCTCAAATTCCCAAGCACCTCACTTGGGCACCTGTTGTCAAAAAAAGTCAGAGTACTTTATAATACTAAAAGTAAATGGTTAAAAACAACTCTAACAACTCTAGCTAAAGCTATCCACTTTACTGCTGTCTACAACTCTTGAAACTGTAAATTCACTTTCTAATACACTTGTTACAGACAACTTTACCTACTCTCAGTTCACTAGAAAAGACAATCATAATTCCTCTATAAACTCAATTATCATCTAAAACTGACAATTGAAATTTGAGTGGTCTACAAAGGGAGCAATCACATAACGTAAATATACACTAACAGCCTATCTCTTATCGTTAAAACTGAATAACTTCAGTCACCACTTCAGTCATGAGCTCCTTTGAAATATCCACCTGAGAGCAAACAACTCTTGTATACTTCAGATAACTTCACAGCAAATGCAATCTCCAAACAACTCCAGACTACATGTACTTCCTAGCATACATACGCAAGACTTTCCTTTGATGAACGTCAGACTACTACTGAGTGAACGCCATAGTGCTGAGAATTCTAGAAAAATCCCCCAACAATCAGAATATTACAAATATAACCATTAATAGTAGGATTATTTACATCATGTTTTAGTGTCTTCTGGAACTCTCTAGAAGGAATATAGCGTGATCCATCAAATATTTGAATATTAACAGGTTCTAGAAAGTTCTCCTTGTAACACACTATCCTAAAATTACTTAATATGAGAAAAATAATGACATGTTATCTGCCTTTTCCATTTGGGAGAGAGCAAAAGGGCATGGCTAGACTGTAGTCTTTCGGAAGGAGATGGAAAGTCTGTGCGTCCACCTTCTCTGCCTCTTAGATCCATCAGCATGATATAGCTGAGTGGACCTGGAAAGAAAGGGGTGGAGAAGGACTGGAAACAAAAGCTCCCTCTCTGTTCCACGTTCATTTACCCATGCCCTGTCCCACCCTCTAGGAAATCTGCAGAGAGAAAATTCCTCTTTGTCTAATGCCCAAGTACCCCGTGAACACTGCTGTCCTTTGCCCCTGAAAAAAAAATTAAAAGCCTTGATTGGGAAATCAATGGTGAATTTTGAAACTAAATCTTGGCATAGCCCAGCCTCAAACAAATTCATCAACACCTCAGAGAAATGTTGAACTTCTTCAGCAGGAAGTCTTGGATGCTCAAAATCCCTGAAAGCAATAAGGCAAGTGTTAAAAAGCTTATTTTCGTAGTGTCCACGAAAGTAAGCTTTTGACCACATATAATATTTATAAGGCTTAGCTTATAGAAATTGCTTGATGTTCAGCTTAAAGCTCTAATATCAGTACAAGACATTTACATGTACCTGATAATTGCTGCGTTTAAAAAGTGTTCCTCGGGCTCCCAAGAACTGAACTCGCTCCCCCATCCAGACCACTTAACCAGAAACTCTCGCACTCCCTGAACCAGGTACAAAAATAAACAGGTTACTGGAATTGTAAGCATTAATAAGTTTAATTTCAAAGCTTTAACGTTGAGCGAACACAAAGATTGGAAATCAGTTCACGAACCTTTCTCTTCCTTTCTCCCAAAATAAACTCCACCTCGAAAATCTCTGATTTTTTTTTTCGAACAACGGACGGTGGGCGAAGAATATTCCACTCATCCGCTGTAGAAAAGCGCTGTAATCTTCCATAGAAGCCTTCACCACGTGTTTCTCTCCGACGACACGCCATCTTGAAAACGTGTTTTCTAGAGCCCAGGCTCCCGAAACTTGATGTCACAAGCAAAAGGGAAATTCTGTGCGATGGATTAGTCATAGTTAAACTCTTTGGGAATGAACTCAATTCATCATCATTCAATCCTAAATCTTTCCATAAAAGTCTTTTCAAACGGGGTGATAGGTCTTCAGTCCATGTTTTTCCGGTGGGATCATCATAAGACATGATTGTTATTCCATTGAATCTCCACTTAATGTAACCACCATACGGATCAGCTACAACTATGAATTTACCTATGTCAGCATTTGGATATTTATTTATGAAATCCTTGAGTGTCATCTTTTTATTTACGTTGATAATAGGATGCTTTTAAATCAACTCCGTTCTTTTCTAATATTAACCTCAAATGAAAATTTTAATGTGCGGGAACGGTTAGCTCCTTTAATATGTCTGCACGAACCTCTCTCCTTATCTGAGACATATTTAAGTTTTTTTCAGTATCTCTCCTAAATTTTTGACGGATTTCGAGTTTTAGTTTTTCAAACTTTTCTAACTCTGCTAAAATTATAGAAAATTCTTGTTCGGAGATAACATTATCTTTCAGTGCCTTTGAAACCAAGTCGTTAATGGTATTTACTTTTGCTTTTGCTAGAGAAACAGTCTGTTCATGTTTACTAACTTTATGTGAAAGTCTTTTAGAAGCTGCACCAAATCCAACCGATATTCCCCCACAAACACCACCGACAACACCTAATGGGATACCAACAACAGCACCAAAACCAGTAAGAGAAGTTCCCAATCCACTTGCAGATAGGATAACTGAAAACACTCCACTACCAACACTGATTTTAGTGAATATTCCTCTTGCTCTATTGTATTTTTTCCTAACATCCTCATAATGTTTAATTTCCTTCTCAAGATTTTGTAGTACTTCACATGACTTTTGTAGTCTGAAATTAAGTGAGTCTCCATTCATGGGAACTTGTGGATAAATTCTATTGTAGTCATCCATTTTTTTTACTACTCAACATGAAATCTTTAAATCGATACGAATACGCACTGTATTAGAGATTAATTTTGTTCCATTTTTATCTAAAATCCATAATGTAAAGTAGTTCAAAGGGTTTTTAGTTTCTGGTATTCTTAAACATGGATACTTTTTGGAAGGAACAACAGCTAATAGTTGTGATGGGTTAAGTTCTACATTTTCACCACGTGGTATCCTATTGTAATATGAAGACTTTGGTTCTATGAGATCGCACATTAAGTACAAAGGATTGTCAGACTTTGCATTTGTCATAGAACTATCTAACATTTGTATCTCTTTTACATTAGATAATGGAGGATCCAAATATATTCTTGTTTCAGTGGTTAACATTGTGATAGATAGAAACGTTGTCTCATTCATTATTTTTTTACTTACTTACTCTTCTTTTTAAATTGTTCAACAAAATATAGAACCACAGCCATTATCAAAAGCCAAGCGTTCTTACCTAAAAATCCAATAACCTCACCCGCTGTTTTGAAAAGAAAGCTCACGATAGCTCCAACCATTCCAGGCAATATTTCACCGAGTTTTTTACCAATAGTTTTCAACCCGTTACCAACACCTTTACCCAATGTGGTTAGACCTTTAGAAAGATTAGAAACTATAACACCAATGACTACACCTACAGCACTCACAACAGCAAAGACTGTAAAACCATACTTTTTGAAAATGTACTTTATCTTATTCCGTAATGACATTCCTTCCCAAACTCTCCCATTCTCACTCACCCGGTTAGCTATATTATTCTCTTCCTCAGGAATTTCTCTATTTAGGGTCTCTAATCGGCTACTTTCCTGTGGTGTCTTAATCGGTTTATCATCAAGGAATTTTTTCTCCGCCCTCTTTTTGGCTAGTGATTCTTCCATCTTAGCGTTTTCACGTTCATTATCTTTCAATACCTCTCCTGATCTTTTACCTAAAAATTCTATTAAAGTATCTGGAGGTTTTTCTTCAAATTCACCAGTGGTTAATAAAGTGTATGGGTGAGCTCCTTTCCTTTTCAATTTTACAAATACTCGTTTTAATTTATCCAGACCAGCTGTTACTTTATTAGTATTAACTTTAGGGAAATGACTTTTAACCTCACCCCAAGCATAATCTCGATCATCTTCCGCTTCATATAACAAGAGCTGTTTTTCATTAACCACACCACCAAAATTGCTTTCTTTATATTTTGCGTTATGTTTAGTTTGATAAGTGGTGGATGTCTTTTCGATTGGGGTCAAATAAAGTGTACCATCTGCATTACCATCACCATCATCATAATTGTTTTTATTTAGTTCAGTTGGATCTAAATCTGGTAATTCTCCTCCTTCTGCCATGATTTTTTACCAATTAGTAAGAAATCTTTAAACTGATCACACACACAATTAACTCTAAAATAATTTACTAACCATATAACCCAGTGCCAACATACCACCACCCACATATGCCATTTCTCCTATCTTTTGATTGTCACTAGGTCTATAATAATCAGAGAATTTTGGTTCATGTGTTTGACTATATAATTCCAAAGCTTCATCGGTTTTCGAAATATTTTTTGATGCCTGGTATTTAACATCCTTCTGTTCAGAGTGCCAATCAATGAGATTCTGTCTTTTTTCCTGATATGCAGCATAATCTTTTTGATATTTTTCTAATGCCTTATCGTGTCTTATTCGTTCTGCATCTGTTTTATCACCTGAGAGATATTTTGCAAGATATGAACCACCAACGAATGTAGTCGCATTCAAAATGGCTCCACCAACCATCATTGCTATTGTTGCCATAAATCTTTAATTTGGTAAAATCTTTTGATCCTCTAAATATGTTTTTAGGTACATACTACCAGATAGGACAGCTACCCATTTAGCATAGTTTGTAATACTTGAGGAGGGATCGTTCATAAATGATTCTTTCATAGCCTTTTTAGCTACATATCCAACTCCAGCAGCTAATCCGATAATGACGGCTGAATCAGTAACAGTTTTCACAAGTTTGTTTTCATTTGACATAATTTTTTACTAAACAGTAACAATTCTTTAAACTACTTTCCCTTATAACATTCCTATTTTTGGAATCTGTGTGGGTGGTGGTTGTGGTAAGGAAATATTTGATGGTGGTGGTCTTTGTGGAACTTGTGATAAATCGGGTATTCTGTTTTTATAATATCTCATAAACATATCAAATGCTGTAAACCCTATTCCGACAATGGATAATACAGTTGTAAAAGATAGCTCTGGAATCCATGCTTTTGTGGTTTCTTCTTCATTATAATTTTCTTCATGTTTGTTTTCCTCTTGTTCCTTTTCACGTTTCATTTCCCTGGCTAGCGCTTCTCTAGCTTTTCTGTTTTTTTCTGCTGTTCTCTTACCGGCTGCAACCTTTTTAGGATCTTTCTCTTTATCAGCTTTCTTATTTTTAGTAGTAGGTGGATCCATTGTAATTTGTTCAACAACTTCTTCTGACATTATTATTTTATTTTCAAAAGTAAAGAATCTTTAAATCAGTTGTGTTAAGTAGTATGTTAAGTTGTGCTAAGTAGTATGTTAAGTTGTGCTAAGTAGTATGTTCAGTTTTGTTAGAATCCTCTGTATTAGTACTTGAAACTTCTTGGATTTTCTTGATTTTAATGTGTTTAGCAACCTGGAATAGTCCGCTGGCAAGTGCTACCAATCTTCCACCTTTTAATGCTAAGAGACCTACAAAGTTTGTTAGTTCACGATTAACCAACTCATCATTTTTCAAATCTTTACAAAGCGCTTCTATATCATCCACAGGAACCATGTAAGAAATGACTTGAGAAACTAATTGAAGAGATGAATCTACTAATCCACCACTAATTTTCTTACCTAATACTGCCTGATATCTATTATAATATTTTTCAACATCTTTTACTGTGAGTTTCTTGATATCACCTAGACTCATATCTACACCTAAATATTCCTTTGTAGTCCCAAGAGATGCGAGAATAGCTAGTGATTCTTGTTTTATTTCAATATCATCATTATATTTTACCTCATCTTTTACCCAAGTCTTTCCTCCTGTTTTTTCTTCTTGTTGTTCTTCTATATAATCTTCAACGCTTGTCATCTTTTGTGATAATAGATGGATTATTTTTAAATCACTTCAGGAATCTCCAAATAACATTGAAATGGATAACGTAAACATAAACATAGTCTAGAATATTTTTCAGTTTTCAAGAGTTTTACAAACTTTTTACTAGTTTCAGAGTCTAAATCACCCCCATAATCTTCGAAAAGCATCTTCATCCCCTTTTGTGATGGATTATGGAATGAGACTACACAAGCCACATTTTCACGGAATGGTTTTGCTATCGATGTTAATTGTTGAGTGAGAACCCAAACTGATAAACCATGATGTCTTCCAGAAAATGCTAGATCTATAAACTTATTCGTTCGTTTCTTCAGATCATTCGAAACAGCACAATCGTCTAAAATTATTAGTGTATTTGTTCCGGAGAATAAAGTTTGACAATCAGTTAACATTTCATTAATCTCATCTATATTACTAGCATCGGGTGATAATACATAGAAATGTTTATCTTTATTAGCAAAATTATGATAGGTTTTATTTTTAGAAAAAGTTGGGCATATTAGAACAATGTATTCAAAAACTTTTCTGAATGGTCCTCGGAGCTAATCTATGAGGTACTTTGTCTTTCCACAATTTGTTGGACCGGTTATAATACAATGAAATGGTACTTTATCTCTCAATTCTTCCATAATTTTTGTATTATAACATTACGTTTTTTAAGTTAAATTTCATGTAAACTAGTACTTTATCGAATGTAAGTTTGAATTCATAATCTCCATCATCGCATCAGCTACAACGAACATATAACAGGTTATAGTACCAGATCCACTTTGTTTTCTTTTAATTTCTATTTTTACACCATCTTGTGCATTATTTAAGGCCAGACCCCCTCCATGAATACCATTATCAGGGTGAGTTCTCATATCAATCCACAGAGCAAACTTATCAGCATAAAAATCTTTTTCCTTTACACCCTCTCTTCCGAAACGTTTCTTTACCGACTCCCAGAGGTCTGATGGTATCATTCCCTTGGAGAATAAACGATTTGGAACACCATCAACATCTATATTGATCGAGGTGATACCAGGATTGTAAAAATTCTCAGAGTTACGTGCTCCTGCAGCGGTGGGTAATGTAAACAAACATAATATCCCCGTCATTGATCTTCTAGGTAGATTAATATGCTGATTTATAACAGTATCACCTCCTAAGGATATGGTAAAAGTTTTGTGTAGAGTGACATTTTCATAAAAGAATCCTTTACCAACCTGATAAGCTGCCTGAGCCTCACGAGCCAAGTATTCGCTTGAAATACAAGAATATTCCAACTCAAGGTTTTTGATTGAATATGTCGGAGTCTTAGTTGTGTCAGAATAAATAACAATATCATTAACTGGAGCAAGTGTAATCTCAAATATTAGTTGATGATCTAATGCCCTTGGATAGAAAACTCCGTGATCGTTTAGAATAGGATGGTTTAGTGGAATATGATACTTGGTGTTGTGTACTGATGCAAGAGCCACTTCCTTAACATCTTGTGTTTTCTTATCACCCGCATTTGTCCTGAGCTTCCTCATGTTTTCAGAAGAAATACCTTGTTTCAATCTATCCGCGCGATCTTCATCCGGTAAAAATAAATCATGATAGGTTTGAAATAGATCATATCTTTGAGTATCCTGTAATGTTTCACCACCAAAAAGAACTCTAAGTCTAGATACATGATTACTACCTACATTATTCACGAGTGTGTTATTAGCATGCATATCAACATCCAAATCAAATAGTAGAGATACACTTCCAGGTGCAATCACTAAATTCTCTGAAAGTTTTGGAATATTTATATATAACGTTTCTCCAGTACTAGCTGATGATGGATTGAGAGTAATTCGATTCAGTGTTGATTCTGCTTTCAAACCAAATGGCTCTCGTGGAATTCTGTTTGGGTTAATTTTTTCAGACGTCATATTGATTTATAAGATACTTTGATTAATCTTTAAATGAGTTACTTATCGAAAATATATTATTCAACTTTTGGTTATTGGAAAGGATATTCTGCAATTCCTAAATTAGCTGAAAAAGCAAAAGTAAGTGAAGATGTGGCTAAACAATGGCTTGAGAAACAGGCAATATGGCAAATCTATCTACCAGCTCCAAAATATATTCCTAGACCTCACTGGACTGTGGATAAACCGAATCAGATTCACCAAGCAGATTTATTATTTTTACCTCATGATAGAGTTGGAAGAAAAACATATCGATATGCATTGGTTGTGATTGATGTAGCCTCGAGATATAAAGATGCAGAACCATTAACCTCAAAAGAAAGTCATGAGATATCCAAAGCTTTTGAAAAAATATATTCCAGAAAGTTAAAATATCCTAAAACATTAATTGTTGATCCTGGAAGAGAATTTATGGGTGATGTTGCAAAACTTATGGATAGACATAATGTAAACATTCAAAGAAGTGAAGCTGGAAACCATAGAGCTCAAGCATTTGTTGAAAGAGCAAATAGAACATTAAGTGAACGATTATTTAGTCATCAATATGCACAAGAAATGATTAGTGAAGAAAGGTCTAGAGTATGGGTAAAACGATTACCAGATATTTTAAAAACTTTGAATAATACACCAACGAGAATAACTGGTAAAGAACCTGATAAAGCCATAAAAATGAAAGAGGTTGATATAAAACCAAAAAAGTATAAGAGAGTTGTTGGGCTTGATGAGGTTAGACTACCACCTGGTGTTAATGTTAGATACTTACTCTTTCCCGGTGAACTTGAGGGTGGTGAACGAAAAAGAGCTACTGATCCCATATGGAGTATTCAGGTTTATGATATTTCCAGGAGTGTGTTTTCATCTAATCAACCAGTTTTGTATTATTTAGTAGATGGGCCTAGACGTGGTTTTGTAAGGGAAGAACTACAGGTTGTACCTTATGATACCGAACTCCCGCCTGATTCTGTTTTGGTAAGATAATGTCCAATGGCTAAAGTATGTATTTTATCTTCACAAATGATTCTCTTATCATCATTGGCAGATAGTGCAACTTTATTAACAGTTTCAGTATAAAGAACATGCTTATAACTTCTAATCACATTCATCTTTCTCATCTGAGGTACTCCACTGAAAAGACATTCCTCATAATCATCAAAGTTTATGGTTTTTTCCACTACTGATGACTTTACACCTTATCCTTTTTTATCTCTTTACCATCATCCATCTTTATTGCATATTGCTTGGGACCAAGACCTACAAATCCATCTATTTGCTTTCCACCAACTTCATCCTTAAACATTCCAATTATTTTCTTATTAACACCAGTCTCAATTCCAGATGGATGATTTTTAGGAAAATTGCTAGTGTCAAACATTTCTCTTACATCCGGACTTATATCCTTATAGAAATCATCTGTTTTTATATCATATACAAGACTGTCCGTATCTGTCATCAACAATTCAGCTCTTTCTCCATATTTTGCTTTTATATAATTATAGTGAAAGTTATACATTTCATTTTTACTACGATCTACAATACACGTCCCCAAGTAAACAGGTTTATCAAAATTTATATGTGTTTGCTTCATATGAACAGCAATTAGATTTTCAGAAAAGATTGTACGATGTTTAAAGTTAGGTTTTGATATTAATTTTTCAGCTTGTTTCTGATCTCTTACCAATTTTATTTCCTGCCTTTTTCTAATATTTTCCATGGTTTTCCCAAATACAGAGTTATTCATAAGTTTGAAGAAATCTTTTTCAAAATCATTGGTTGCTTTAGCCCTAAGGTTGGTATTCAAGTCAATATAAGGTTTTAACCATGCAGATTCCTCAAATTTAATACCCTCATGAATCTTAGTAATTTTCAATCCGAGTATTTCATAAAGTTTCAGAGTCTCACTATGAACTACATACTTTTTCTTATCGTTTAGGTTTGGTATCAATTTTTCAACCCCATTAACAACAAGTCTCTCTGGCGCTAGAGGATAATCATTATGTAAATCGTGTAGGTGGTGCGGATATTTTAAATTAACCTTAACTATGCAGGGGATATTCCTCCAATTTTTAAGCTCTTCTTTAGTCATACACTTAAATCCATGGGTTGGGAGTGGTTTACTCATTCCTACACCATATAAGTTGTTATCATCGAGATATATAATATAATTTGTTTCTTTTTCAGAATCATATTTAATCATGTAAGGATTGTTAGCTTTAGCATATTTTTTAGAGATCTGAGCTACACCCCCACGAATTCCTTCTTCAATCATAAGCAACATGCCGTTATCTGTTAACAACTCCAATCTCACCCCCGTTAACTTTAATGCTGCATCCCAAGCTAGCCCGGGCGCTGTATAATATTGAGCAGGATCAAGTTTATAATTTTTTATACAAACATCTCTAAAGTTTTCAAATACATCAGCTAATTGTAGTACATCCGACTTAAGATATGTATCGTGATAATCCCTCATTGTTTTCATGTTGAAGGCTTCCCATACTTTTTGTGCGTGTTGATAGTCATCTTATGATATATCTTCATCATTTAGTTTAGAGTAAAATGCGTCTTTTGGTGGAAGTTTTGTTTCGTAAAGTTTATCATGTCCGTCAAACCGGTCATATGGAAATACACCTTTTCTCAACATCATATTTGTTTTATCTCCAAAATATTTTTTGGTTTCAATCATATTCTTATCTGTTGGTGAAAGACATTTGCTCTTAGTTATCACACCTTTACATACATCACAATTCCCGCATTTTGTTAGATTATCAACTAAACTCCCAAGACTGGCTTTCATAAATTTCATTGAATCTATGAATCTTAATTCTCGCTTGATAGACTTAATTTTATCTGTTTTTTTATCCAGATATGTTCCAACCACAATCTCTTTTGAGAAAGAAATATAATTTTCCTCGTTATTAGGTATGCATTTTATTTTACCTTTTGTTTCACCAAGATTCTTAATAAAAAGATGGCTATCAAATCCAGATAGATTGTGTATTATAACTGGAATAAACTTTGGAATCTTATAATTTAAGTTACAAGCATTATGAGCTGCTCCTCTATATTTTCCCGTAAGATGGCAATGATCCATTATCTTTTTCTCAGTTATTTCACCCCCACATATATGACAGTGAGTAGCATTTTTATATTCTTTTTCTTCCTCTTCTGTTATATATATCGTATTATAATATTTCAAATTATTTGGCTCAATAATATTTTTAAAAACTTTTCTAACACTTTCCTCTAAATTTTCTACAAATTTCTGTGCAACATTATCATCTGGCGATTTAGCAGTATATTCATTAAGTTTTTTAACATCGGTAGGAAATATAATATCATCATCATAACACTTTATGTAATAATTATATCCAGATGGATTATGTTTCTGATACTTATTAGTAAAGCTTTTTCCTTCATCTGGACAGCATGTGTCTATTTTCTCTGGATGGGTTTCAAAGTCTCCATATATAACAAATGGTACTTCCATTTTTTTATTAAAATTATTAAAACTAATAAATTTAGGTTTTCCATCTTTATCTTTTGGCATAATAATAACAACTTCTTCGTATTTATCACAATATTCCATATGTTTTTTTAATTTTTCTTTTGCTTTTCCATCTCCTTTTTCATAGAAATAGGTGAAACATCTTAGACAAATTTCTAGTTTGTTATGATTATTATCAAGTTGAGAATATAAAAGTCTACTAAGATTCTTTACCCAACAGTAGTGATTTGTTTCACCATTAGATAATAGAATTAAGACTATCGACTCACATTCTCGTTTACTACTTATTCTTAATGGGTATATCCTACCCTCTTCATATCCTAAAACATTAATCGCATATGGATTTTGCTTTTCAAACTTGGCAACATATTTTAATGATGCTGGAAAATTAATTCCTTCCCAATTTAACTTTTTAGAGTTTTCTATCATTTCTTTATTTACTCTCTGTGGATCTTTCTCCCTTTGAAAAATAGCTATGGTTATTGCATACTTTAAACACTCATTATCCTCATTCTTAGGGTTAATAATTGCTTGCTTTTTCGCTAAAACATCAGGTAATGGAAAATATGAACTTCCTGAAATAGGATTAAAAGGATTTATATGGATATCAAAACATTCTACTTGATCAAATTTAAAACCATAACCGTTATGCAAAAAGCTTTCATAATCCCTAAGTATTTTGTCTCTCATGATATCGAATAATTCATCTAAATCTGTTGATTCATCTATTATTTCTACAAGTGATTGAAAGAATTTTTCAGTTATTTCGAAATTATTTGTTAGTAGAGAATCCCATCTTAACTTGCATTTTAATATAAATTTAACCTTGATTAATTTATTATTTAATGTTTTCTTTTGTTGATCGATAAGTTTTAAAACTTTTGGCTTTATTTTATTCATGTATGTTTTAGGATCATACCCTTTCTTTCCATTTATTCTATGAGATTTCAGATATCCACCAAACGCTGCTTCAAATTCTTTGGGGGTAAAATATTCTTCTTCTTTTTTCTTCAATTCATCTCTCACACTCTCATATATATTTACCTGTCTTTTTGGTTGTGGTTGTTTTTTATTAGTAATTTTTATAATATTTTCATTTGTTAGCTCCTCAAGCTTTTTATAAAACTCATCTTTATCCATGACTTTAAATGTATGATTTCCCCAATCAAAAGTTTTATTTATTGTTTTTGAAGGTTGTGATTGATTTGCAATATTCTTTATGGGTGTGGGTGTGGGTGATTTTTTATTTAACCTTTTCTTTCTAGGCGGTGGAACTGGTGTATGTTCTGGTGTTTGTGGGCGTGGAATTGGAAGTGGTGCATCTGGCTGATCATGTGGACGATATGGTGTTTCATTTAAAGCAGCAATAATTTCAGTAATATTATCAACTATATCTTGAGCATTATTATTTACTTCAGGAATATTAAGTAATGCTTCAATCAATGGCATTTTATTCATTCCACCTCTTCCTCTAATTTCATACCATTTAGCCAGAGGTCTCAATTGTTGTTTCACAGTCAATCTTCGTAGTTGCTCCATATTTAATAATTTTATCCTTACCTTTAAATAGATTTTTAAATTTTAATTTTTGTTACACCTAATTAAATCTCTGTTAATTTTCTGATTAATAATTTTTGTAAATTTGTAATATCTGATTAAATCTCTGTTTAAAATCTCTGATGATTTCTTAATTAAAAATTTAGCTGAAAATTGGTGAAAATTAGACGGTGGTTTTGCTGGTGGATGCGGCTGCGCTCGTGTTAGTACCAATATACTCTCTACTCGGTTCCCGACGGAATTTGTCGAGAGAAAATTTACAAAACCTGCTCCAAGATCAACAGTCAAAACAGACAAAGAATACAAATCTGTGCAAATATCTAGTTATGGTTGCACTTGAATAGTTTAGAGAGCACTCTGTGGGCTATAGTCGGTCTCGTATTCGCCTCGACCGACTCTTACTCCCGCTTCGTGCTATCCCAACTATCCGCGTGCATCCAGAACTAGATATATGCACGCTAAGCATTGACCACGGCTTAACTTGTGCTCATTTATTCCAAACTGCACTCGAAACCATTTGATTACTTATACAAATGATACAATTTTAATTAATTAAAATTAGTTGATTGAACTAACTCTAGATTTTGAAAAAGGGTGCAGAATCTGTTTCGAGTTCGGTTTACACTAATTGTTTTAAGTTAAGCTTTTTTATAAGCTTAATCAAAAGCCCATTGCTAGTGATGGGCTACTGCCTTAATTTATTAGACCAAAACCCAGTACCTGATGACAGTTTCAGTACATAAAGGACGAAGGATAACCCGAATGCGTTCATTGTGCCCAATAACTTAGACAACAGATGAAGATCTAGATAAGTAAACTGTAATATTTCGGTATAAGCTATACCATCATCAGACTAAGAAAATTAACATACAAGCTAGATCTTAAATATTTATGGGTTATTGACCAAGCGTGAGGTCAAGATGGCTGGATATTGGCTAAGTTCTTTTTTTGCGTTTTTATGGACCGAGACGAAGTCGAGGTCCATAAACACGCAAAAAAAGAACGAGGCCAATATCCAGCCATTTTGACCGAACAAGCTTGGTCAATAAAGGATTTATTATATGGGATAAAACACCAAAAAATGATCCGTTTACGTGTTTTGTTTTCTTTGTTTTCTTTCTCGTTGACGCATCCAGTTTTCTCGTTTTCCAGCTCCATCGATACACAAACCACAGGAAATCTTTAACTGTCACGGAAAAGATTTTTCAGGGAAAAACTAAGAAAGAAAATTTTGGTAAACCGGCTTTCGCCTCGGATGAATTTTCCTTGCGGGACAAAGCCCTTATCCCGAGCGGGCAAGATAGCTCCATATTGCCCGCTCGGATAGCCAATCACAGCGCGAGATTCGGTTCATCTTGCCCGCTCACGGAGCTAGTCATATAGTAATAGATTATAAAATTAGTCTGATGATGGCATAGCTTATACCGAAATATTACAGTTTACTTATCTAGATCTTCATCTGTTGTCTATATTATTGGGTACAATGAACGTATTCGGGTTATCCTTCGTCCTTAATTTATTAGACTTAACTCTTAGTGGTCCACACGGAAAATATATATGGACTACCAAGAGAACCAATGAGAAAGTTCCTTAGCGTCCCAGACCTATCAGACTTGTATAAAAGACATTTACCGTATGAACCAATGAGTCGGTCTTTAGGAATGCTACTTTCACAAATCAGAGGACCTGATTGGTTGCCGTGCATCCCCAGTGCTGACCAATCATCTGTGTTTGAGCGGACTTCATTCTGTAAATGAACACCATAACTCCTAATCACGTCATTCATAACGACGTCACGTTGAAATCACTTTTAACTAACACTTTGACTTTCACTAACACACGTACAAAAAGTTCAACTTGGTGATTCGCTGAGAGGATGTTAATTAATCCCAAACAATGCAAAAAGTTAAAATTGAGTGCAGAAATTTGAAATTATTTTTTTGCATGTATATTATTAACAAGTAATCAAATATGATTTCCAGTGCAATTTTGCATAAATAAGTACAAGCAGGCTCCTGGCACAAGTAAATTTTCCAAATTGCACTCGTCCTACAGGAACGAGCAATTTTTTAGTCTCTGAAAAATTTACTTGCGTTCATTTATTTTCAAATTTCACTTGAAACCATTTGATTACTTATACTACTTCCCAGTGATTAATGTTCACAAGTTTCCATTGTACAGTTGAAAAAGGAAAATCACCAAATGCAACATAACGGTAATAAGGTTTAACTGTTTAAGCGCAGTTTCGATGATAGGCCTCAGACAGAGCTCTGACGAAGGGCTAACCCTGGAAATGTTAACTCCTCTTGAATCCGGGATACAATTATCCCGTTACCCATATACAGTTATCTGATACAAATGCAGTCGAGATCTTTGGTTACCAGTCTTCCACAGAGTAAGCTGTGCCTGTCTTTGTTACGCTGTGGCTGTCCGTGTTGGGTTGTGCCTGTCTTTATATTACGCTGTGCCTGTCCGTGTTACGCTGTGCCTGTCTTTATTACGCTGTGCTTGTCCTTGTTGGGCTGTGCCTGTCTTTGTTACGCTATACCTGTCTTTGTTACGCTATGCCTGTCTTTATTACGCTGTGCTTGTCCGTGTTGGGTTGTGCCTGTCTTTATTACGCTATGCCTGTCTTTGTTACGCTATGCCTGTCTTTGTTACGCTATGCCTGTCTTTATTACGCTGTGCCTGTCCTTGTTGGGCTGTGCCTGTTCGTGCTGGGGTGTGCATGTCTTTGTTACGCTGTGCCTGTCCGTATTGGAATGTGCCTGTCTTTGTTACGTTGTACCTAATAGAGTTCAGCTGTACTGGCCTTTGCGTGTGCCTCTGCCGTTTAGAAACCGAATATTGACCCTGATTCCCTTTACATAACCCTCCCCCCCCTTCCCCCGGGGCCTTGAATCTATTGGTGGTACAGCTTACATCATCAACTCGTTCGGTAAATCATTTTAGTGTGCGCGAAATGCAATACTAGATTCTCTTGATTCTACAAGTACAAGCCGGCACAAACCTTGAAAAGCAAAAAGTTGGAGACGTTGGAATAGTCTCCACCAAAGTTTGGGCTGACAGTTTGAGCCACATAAAAGTCTGCAAATCCAGCACTTGTAACCCACGAACCATATTTCAATAGCTGAATACGTCCATCTGGGGTGATCTGGGTCCGAGATGACAGTGCGTACCAGAAATGTCCACCTTGTTGTCAAAAGAATCATTTAAAAAATGGCGAATTAAGCAACCAATATATCATCGTTTAACAAGCATTTATATAAATGAAAACCACGAAATTACATCTAGAATTGTTAAGGAGTAGATGCTGCATAAGTGATAACTTTTTTTTCATCTGAGAATCAACCATGCAGTGTGACCATTCTTTGGGAAGCTACTGAACAGTACTGTACTGTGGTACTGTTTGTTTTACTGTACAGTGTGGTTCTAACTTTTTCATCTGTGGATCAAACCATGCAGTGTGACCATTCTTTGTAAAGCTACTGAACAGTACTGTACTGTGGTACTGTTTGTTTTACTATACAGTGTGGTTCTAACTTTTTCATCTGTGGATCAAACCATGCAGTGTGACCATTCTTTGTAAAGCTACTGAACAGTACTGTACTGTAGTACTGTTTGTTTTACTATACAGTGTTGTTCTAACTTTTTCATCTGTGGATCAAACCATGCAGTGTGACCATTCTTTGTAAAGCTACTGAACAGTACTGTACTGTGGTACTGTTTGTTTTACTATACAGTGTGGTTCTAACTTTTTCATCTGTGGATCAAACCATGCGGTGTGACCATTCTTTGGAGAGCTACTGAACAGTACTGTACTGTGGTACTGTTTGTTTTACTATACAGTGTGGTTCTAACTTTTTCATCTGTGGATCAATCCATGCAATGTGACCATTCAATGGAAATCTACTAAACAAGGGTGTATTGCCGTGCTTGTTCTCCTTCACTGAGCTGCTCGCAAGACAACTAAGTCTCGGTTTTATCAATCTATGCTTTAACAAAACGGTGATTTATGTCCTATTGACAGTATTTAAATATATGTAACCAAACCTGTGGCTGGATCACTGAACACTACTGTTCCGATGAGTTGATCTTTATCAACTCTACGAAGTAGATCTTGAAAAACAGGGTTGTTATGGTAACGAAACAGCACGAGACCCATGGCGAGGGTGTGCATCACTGCGAAAGTGAAACAAGGCAAAGTTAACAACAGCGATTGTTATATAGCTGGCGCTTTTCCCGCTACAGCGCGCCCATTCATTGGCTAGTTTATGGTCACATGACATCTAACAATGAAACTGTTTACCGCCAAATGCCATGAGCGGGCATCAAACGGAAAACAGTTCATTGGTACCCGCGAAATGTTGGCCGCTGTTGCAGGCGGTCAAAGTGATAATTTGTTTTCCACCGGTTTGACCCATTTGTTTTGCTATATAACAAATCACTTTAAGACTGGTCCCGAGGGGAACAGTGAATTTTTTTTTCCATGGAATCTCAGTGTTTCCCTCGACTTCGTCTCCGAAAATATTGAGATTCTCGGAAAACAAATTTCACTGTTCCTCACGGGACCAGTCATTAAGTGTTAAATATTAGAACGCAATGTTTCCTTTTGTTTACGCTATATCTACAATTCCCAATAAAGTCCAAAATGGTGTTTTTGGTATATGAAAGAATCGAAAGGGATAGCCGGTTTAATTCCTAATGTTATAGTTAAACCTACTTTTCTTTTCTTTTTTCCCAAAAGATAACGAAGTTTAACAATCAATGTGGAAGTTTTATCGAAAGCAGTGCTCAACAGAGCAGGGCTGGGAATCATCTTCGAGATTTTTTTCTGTGGATCAAACCATGCAGTGTGACCAGTCTGGAAAGCTACTGAACAGTACTGTACTGTGGTACTGTTTGTTTTACTATACAGTGTGGTTCTAACTTTTTCATCTGTGGATCAAACCATGCAGTGTGACCATTCTTTGGAAAGCTACTGAACAGTACTGTACTGTGCTACTGTTTGTTTTAATTTACTACACAGTGTGGTTCTAACTTTTTCATCTGTGGATCAAACCATGCAGTGTGACAATTCTTTGGAAAGCTACTGAACAGTATGTACTGTGGTACTGTTTGTTTTGCTATACAGTGTGGTTCTAACTTTTTCATCTGCGGATCAAACCGTGCACGTTTACCATTCTGAACAGTACTGTGTTCGTTTTATTAACTGACACTGTGATTTTAATCCTTTTAGTCTGCGAATTGAATGTTGCGGTGAAAGTAATATCGGTACAGTGTGTTTACATGGTTCCCTCTACAAAATCCAATTCCAAATCCGATATCAATACCCTGTTCTAACTTACAAGTGTTCCGTCTACTAAGCTTATCATATGAGATACTGTAACATAAATTACCGTAAACCATAGCGGTACTAGGACAGCCATAACGAGCAATAGTCTCTACGACCATTACTGCACACTGATGGCTTTGACCGAGTCCTCCAAGTGATTTGGGTACGAGGAGACCCAGAAGCCCTTGAGATGCGAGTGCATTCATACTTTCCCGTGGGTACTCATAGGTTCGGTCCGACACCAGCTACGAAAAGAAAATAATCATCAGATTGTAGGTGAAACTTACCACTCGTCAGGAGCCTATTATCCGGAGTGAAAGTGATAGTGAAACTTTATTTAACCACGGGCAAATTCATCAGCTATTTACAAAAGGATAAAAATTATAACTGCTCAACTAAAACTATAAACTAAAATATATTAAAAAGCTGCTTTCCGTGAATGCCGTGCCTTATAGAGCTTTGCTGATATCTCGTTTGAACGACCTTAAGGACTCCGCGCACCTAACCTCATAAGGAAGGCGATTCCACAGTGTGGCGCCACTATAACTAAAACTATTTTTAAAATAATTTGTGCGTGGCAACCTAACATTAAGTTTGTTCTCGGAGTCCCTCAAGTTGTAGTTTATATTTCGATCAGAAAATTTCGATACTAAATAGTCCGGAGTTAAACCCATGCAGGCATTTGAATACCATGATAGCCTTTTGTATGTTTCGCTGGCGGTCGAGATTTTTCCACCCCAAAATTTCCAGCAATTGGCCAGCATGAACGTCATAATTAGAGAAAGTTAAAACACGGGCTGCTCTATTCTGCAATTTTTGCAGCTTGTCTTTTAAAGTAACCCCACAGGTTCCCCAAACAGAACTACAGTAACTACAGTAGTCAAAGTGAGGTTGTATTAAAACTTGGTATATAAGATGTAAGGTCGCCGTAGGAACCAGGTGCCTAACACGTTTCATGGTACCGATCCCAGAAGCGATCTTTTTAGTTAGTTTTTCAATGTGGTTATTCCAGCTGAGTTTGTCATCAATTGTTATTCCAAGTGATTTCGTACTTGCAACCTGTTTCACCCGAGTACCGTTCATTAAGAGTGAGGGGGAAACAGCAATGGTATTTAGCCTTTGGCCAGATCCTATTAGCATGAATTCTGTGTTTTGGTCATATTTAGAGTAAGTTTGTTCGCGTTTAACCAAGTATGCACATTCAATAGGTCCTCAATAAGAGATGATTCAATGCTACCTACATTATTATCTGCATATGTCAAATGCGTATCATCGGCGTACATCCTCGGTTCACAATGTGACAAACAATTTGGAAGGTCATTTATATATAACAAGAGGCTTCCAAAGCCTTCACTGGGTTGCCTTTGTGAACCCTTAGTACGCAAACGGCTCAATTTTTGTTGAAACTGTTTGGTCAATCCATTGTAGTTTGCAGTGTCAGTTGTGTTCAATAAGAGAAGTGTACAAGGAGTTAATCAAAGGCTCCTATGAACAAACTTATGAATGCATTCGGTGACACATGAGGAGAATTTTAGATTTCAGAACTCATTCAAATAATTTAATCAAGAAAGGCCTGTAGGGCTCTGCCATCTCGTGTTCCATTTACCAATTTAAAAACTAGGCAGCCAAGGCCTGCATACAGCTTCACATTCTATATAGACAAGGGTATCTTTGAAAAGAAGAAAAGAAAATCGATTCAGTTAAAAAAAAAAGAACAAAAAAGGAGAGTCAAGAATACCCACACTGGGGATTGAACTCGGGCTACCTACTCCACAATCCGGAATGCTATCCATTAGACCAGGGTATATCTTGCTTTTTATATGTTATAGATCTTTCGCTCGTACACTCTGCTGAGTGAAGCTGTAAAAATTACATCTCATTTTTCAACGTTCATGAAAGGTAGTCCGTCATTCCCGAGGCTTTATCTGGAAACCGATATTTAAAATGGAGATGCCGTTGTAGAATTGACAAATTTGTGGTAAACATTGACGAACGTGTTTTATTTTATGGGGAAAGTGAAACCTGAAACGTGACACGACAGCACAAACCCAGCCGTGAATACTTAGCATCTTCCCTTCCTCTGACCCGTTTTGGAGGTTCAACATTTTATTTGAAAGCGTGAAGTTCACCAGAAATAGATAAGTTCCTTAAATTGGTGGGTATGTACCGGTTGTCGCAAATAATGATTTTGAAATTCAATGAAGCTGCATACCACCGGACTGTTTTTGCTCCAGTTGATTATATATCGGGTTTTGTAGTTTTTGTACAGTATAGAGGATCCAACGCTATAAATATAAATGAACACTTTATGAGAATGCTTCCTCCGATGTTTTCGATTTGATCGCTTTTAGAAGTCAAGTTAAGACGAAGTATCGTATTTTAGTGTGCGCAACGAGCTTGTTATCTCGGATTCAAAATAATACCGTGATGTCACAGCGAGCCACACTCTTGCTTTCCAAACTTCACGCGTGGATCGACTCATGAACTCGATGGACGTGGTCTGCTAAGCGTTTCCAACAGAAAAGATGTGAATCCTTTCACCGAGGGAATCGCTAACACAACAGACCTCAACGTTTAAAGAAGAAAACACTCTCCAGCACGTTAACTCATCCGGGAATAGCAAACATAGACACTAATAAAGTCATTTAGTGAATAAATCGAGTTAACAGCTCGAAAAGAGAGCAGCTCTGCACAAGAAAAGCACTTAGGCGAATGGAGTCCACATGAAACTTTTCACGTTCTCTTCACCGTCGTGCTTACTTCAATCAGGTTGTTATGGCGATGTTCATGCCGAGCCAATAATCACACAGCGGCGGCGTCTTTGCTAAGCCTTATATAGGCAATATTGCGCAAGAATTGCAATTTCTCACGGAGAAAAAAATACCAACCCATTTTAATACTGGATTGCCATTGCCATGGCAACCCAGTAATAAGAATAAGAGTGGATCGAGGATGGTCCCCTGAGGGACACCGCACGTCAATAAACAGCTGTCAGATAAGGAACCACCAACTGAGCATTGTTGCCTACGATTCTCCAAATACGACTGAAACCATTTCAATGAATTCCCAGATATACCATAAGAATCAAGCTTAGACAAAAGAATCTCGTGGTCAACGATATCGAAAGCTTTCTTTAGATCCAGGAAAATAACTGCGTTGATTTTCCCAATATCTATATTATATGCCCAGGAGTCAGTTGCCTCAAGCAAAGCTGTAACAGTTGAGTGAATCGCACGAAACCCCGACTGATGTTTACATAGTATATCGTGCTCCTCTAAATAGGCATTTAATTGTTCGTAAACGCTTCTCTCCAAGACCTTGACCACAACTGGGATAACCGAGATCCGACGATAGTTGTTTACGCCGTCTCGATCGCCATGCTTGAAAAGGGGTAAAACGGCGTTTTCACAAGTAAGGTTATTTTTAGATCGTCTCTCCCGCAAATTGGTTTGGGAGAGCCAATCACAAGCTAGTGCATGATTGATATGTAGCATGATAACCGCGTGTAGCGACAACGAACATAGCCGACATACACGAGTCTTCATCGGAGTGTTCGGACAGCATTTCTGAACGATAGTCAAGGTATTTACACAGAAAATAGTAGCTCCGATGAGATAACTGAGACAGCGGAAAGAACTTTTTTTCGCGGGAGATGCCGCTCTAAAAATAACCTTACTTGTGAAAATGCCGTTGCATGAACCTATAGCAGTTGCACGCTCCGGGTAATGGGCTCCTGCACTCGTTCGATATATCTCTCAGTTAGTGCGCGCTCTGCGATTGGTCAATTTAGCGGGCCGTGTCCTTCAGTACGGTCAGCTAAACTGGAAACTTTTTCGTGTCTAAGCTCGTAATTTAATGTAATCTAACCTCGCATTTCTCGGTCTGTACTGTGAGCTACGGACGTACAGCCTCGCTTTTTTCCCCTCGAAGGAAAAAACGCGGTTCGTAACTTACAAGTCGGACCTGGAACTCTGTTAGTAAGGGGTCCATATACGATATTTATTACATAAAATACAATGGACTACCTGGTGGTAGCAAATGGACAAAAATGTGACTTAATGTTGGGGCACTGTATGTTTTTTATCAATTTGCTATCACTTGGTGTATCACTGCCGTAAAAAAAGAAATTTTGCATTTCCGCACGGCCATGTAATATATTCCTTATATTAATGGTTCGATGCTGGCCAAACTTTTAGGTCAGTATGGAACTAACAGTTGCAAACTCAACCTTTACTAAGAAAGACACCGTTACACCACAACCGTTATTTATGGTTTTTACCGCATTGAAAAGTCCACAATCAGATTATCTAATGTCCTCACCCTTGGATGAGCACATACAAAGCCGGCGATAAAGGAAATTATGACAGTCATTTAAGGTATTCACTAATGCTTTTTTAAAAAATCTGAACCGAAGTTTCTCGCACAATATACAGAACGAAGAAGGGTTTTGCGTTTTCAGCACGTGAAAGCGATTTGATGACGACACGTGTGCTTTCAAATACATTTCAACCTGAAAGCAATTGTGAAAATTTCAAACGGTACAGCCAAAAGTTCACCTGTAGATATTTGAAAGCTGAAATGGAAGCAAATGTTAAGTGCAGATGTTGTTTGTCTTCAGGAAGTCGTTTTTGCAAATAAGGTTACATGTCATGCTAAAAGCCAGCCAAGATCAAGAACTAATCAAACGCTTTCCTGGTTTCCGAGTTACATGCGAGTCGAGGGATTACAAAGGTGCGGCGTCAACACTAGAACAGAACAAACACTTAACGTCTATTGTACACGAAACGAGTACTTCAGGTACTCTTGAGACTAACACGTTGTTAGTAACAACGTTAGCCACTGTCCGTCAAGGATAGCACAAGGTTTTGAGTTGCAAGAATTCGTTTATGTTTATGGCACAACTCCAAGTTAATTAAGCTTCCCTACCGCGTTTGGTCGGATTATTTCTCTACAGAGCTCAATAAGACGCGTCTGGATCTGTTTTTGCTCATCCGTCAAATACCACTGCGGATCATGGTCGAAAGAAAGACCCCAGAATGGACGTTTGCCCCAGGACTTGGTTTGGGATGACATAAGAAGCGTCGGAAGCCGCGAAACTTTGCCGAGTGAAAGCTACGATTGTATTAACCACAGAAGCCGTGTAATGTGTTGCCAGTCACGCAAGACGTAAGGCTACCTTCATCTAATTAGTAAAAACCGGAGCGCGGGGGGGGGGGGGGGTGAAAAATTTTCGTTGCATGATTCTTTTCTTGAAGCCCACTAGTGTGCAGGATTTGTATTTAGTCTGCATGGTGGGAGCGGGAGGTCCGTATGGGAAAAAACTGTGCCCGAGGTCTTGAGGTCTTGAGTACGGCCCGAGGCCGAAGGCCGAGGGCTCTACTCAAGACCAAGGGCACAGTTTTTTCCCATATGGACCGACCTAGACCGGTAAATATCGTATTTATTTTTTCTGTTTGTTTGTTTTTTTTTCGTAACAATTTCAATTTGCCGCGAACAGCGCGGATAAAAATCCGGACCGTGGTCCGTATCGTAAAAAGCTGGACCGGTTACGAGCGCGCGATTAGCCAATCAGATTCGAGGATTTGGGATTCCGGCCCGCTGAGATGCTTGAGAAAAAAATAATAATGCTCATTGACTGGGTTAGGTCGGGCCAAACAGGAAAACATTATTTGGCTCCCGGTCATGAAGCAAGGAGCTCGCTGCGCTCGATCCGTACGTCTGGACCGAGAACTAAACATTTTTGCGTTCAGCCCTGCTCCTCACCACCACCTAATGGCAGGTAAGAAATGCAACTCAACATATGCCGGCGGCACCCAGGAGAGTTCATCATCAACTGTTGTACCCAGTAAGCGTGATTTGTTAACCCACTCTCTGGCATCAGTGCCGATGGGAATTGGCGCAACTGGCCCCAATGCGCGGGTTTTACAAATTAGCATAGCTTGCCTTCACTTTTTTGCGGATGCGGGGTATGGCGATTTAAAATACACCAGTCATACAGTTCATCTAAAGCTTTGTCAGCCAACTGAGCTACCGTTTCGTCTGCCATTTTTTTTTAGGCAGTAAATCGTAACGTCGTCGGCGAATAGGTAAACGGAGCCTGATTTCATACTTGACGGCAGATTGTTGACAAACAAAGAGAACATTGTAGGGCCGAGCACTGATCCCTGTGGTATATAGGCTCGATTTCCGCCGTCCTCTCGTGTTCGGTCTTTCCTCCCCGAGAGAACGGCTGGACGCGTGAGCGGTCATGTCTGAGACGTAATTAAAAAAATAATTTATGCGTTCTCGTATGTCACCGGAAGTGAAATTAGAGTCCAAATCGCTGTGAATATTTCGCACCAAATGTACACGCGCTTCTGAGTTTTTCCGAACTGTGTTACGTTCTCGCTAGCGATTCTCATTCGATCTTCGAATGGATGGCTTAAATGCTTTAACAAGTACGCCAACCAAAATTAGTTCAATTGCTGGATGTGTGTTGTGTGGCAGCGAGGAAAAAGATTCCAGGAACAAAACCAAGTTAAATGGAAAGGTGTCCGATTTGCAAGAAAGGATTTGCTCCATATTGGATATTCCCCTTTCCAGTATTAGCGTAGACGGTTACATTTGTAATGATCGCTGCTATCGACAAGTTAAACGCTTAGAGAAGCTCCAAGAGGATGCAAAAACCCTTCACCTTTCCTTGAAGGAGATGTTTACAACGAACACAAGAACGAAGCGCGGAGTGCCTTCCGACTCGGCAATTTCACCAAGTGTTTCCGCGCCGGCGAAAGCTCTTCGCCACACAGCAGATGAAGGGAGAGTAAAGGCCGCAAAAAACCTTTACTCGCTGGAGGCTAAAATAAAAAAAACTGAGGAGTTCGTAAAGAAGCTACAGACACACTTGGACGATAAAACCTGTCCGAAGTCGTTACGTTACAATGCGCGGGCGAATATCCCGCCGGACGAACAGTTCAAAAAAGACATTCGGACGGTCAAAAAAGACATTCAGACGGTCAAACAAAAAGCAGGACATGGCTTCCTTTCAGCACTAACTAGGTTTAATTACCGCCGCCTCGAGAAACAAAAGATTAAGTTCCGCTAAAGATTAAGTTCCGAAAAAGCACTCCAGAGAGAGGCTTAAAACAACAAATCCAAACCTAAACCGCTACCGGCGGACATCAGTGTTAAAAACCTAGCAGCTATACTAGGAATAGATTCTGAAAATGTGTCTACACTACTGTCAACATTAAACGAAGTTGTGAACAATAAAGATGTTGAAAAGTACACGTCTGTTCACTGAATGTGCTAACACTGCCAACACAGACAGCGAAAATAAAAGTAAGGGAAAATCAAAAATCACAAGAAAACAAATAAAAAAAAACGGACTTGATCTTCCATAAGTGAGACCAGAGGAGAAATCACAACAACGATTGATTTGGCATTCGCCAAAGGCCTCACTGTGTCGAAGACAATCGGGGCGGACTGAAAAATCAGCGACTTTCCTGACCCCGTTGGCTGAATAACGAACACATCCTGGCCACTAACTAGTTTCTCTATAGCTTTCCGCTGCAAATCTTTCAAACTTTCGATCTGAAACGTCTCTAAAATTCGTTCGCATGCCACATTCATCAACTCCACATTCATCAACTCCACATCATCCGTCATTTTGAAAAACTTTCTCTGACAACATAATTTATGCAGCCTGACAAAAATCTGCAGGCGGCATTCTGATTGGCTAAGGCAAACAAAGGAAACCTCACGCGTCCAGCCGTGCTTTCGGGGGGATGACCGCGGGCTCATTTTTCCGAAAAAGCGGCTGGAAATCGAGCCTATGAGGTATACCGATGAATGCAGGCATAGTGTCAGAGTTATGTCCGTTAACAACTGTATACTGCTTTCTCCCATTTAAATAACTAGCAATCCAACCCAGTGCTTGATCACAAAAACCAAAGTTCGTGCGTAATTTCTCCAACAAGACCTGGTGCGAGACATTGTCAAACGCTTTGCGAAAGTCTACAAAGGCGACAGCCACATGAAACCCGAATCAATGGCCATTCTCCATGTTTCCGTAACATGAACAAGCAGGAGCTCAGTCGAATACCCCTGTCGATGAGCCCACTGTCTGTCAGAAGCTAACCTATGTTCCTTGAAGACGTGATGTACCAGGGGGTCATTCACCTCTGCTTCTAGGATTTTGCTCGGAATACGGAGAAGCGATATCGGCCTGTAATTTCCTATCTCTGTAGCATCTTCTTTCTTAAAGATTGGTGTAAGCCTTGCTATTTTCCAGCTCGAATAGAGAGACTCACTTTCAATACAAGTACTGAATAGCCTATACATGGCTGGTACAATGGCGTCCCCCTTAAGCTTTAGTAGTTTATAGGTGATAGGTTGTCAGGGCCAAAAGACTTATTCGACTTCAGATCGTTGACCTTCCTACACATTCTCTGTGGAGAGATCTCAATTTGAGATAGTAGCGGCGGTGACGTTTCTCCTAAGTCTGATCTATAAGCGCCTGTTGTTACATTCCCAGGTGGTATTGGTAGTTTGGCTGCAATATTCTTACAGTACCAATGTTAGCAAAACACGCGTTCATCAGGCCAGCCTTTTCTTTGTCGGTTAACACCAAAGACAACCTCGTTCCCAGGGCTTTTCCCTAGAAAGAAAAATGGCGCCCTTTTTCTTTCTAGGGAAAAGCCCTGGGAACGAGCTTGCACTAAAGAATCATCACAGTTTCTCAGTGGCCCAGTGGGTTTGCGTACCCTTGAGCTAGTTGAGTCCTTCACCAGTTTCCTATAGGCACTCGAACTCTTAATATAAACATATTAAGGAATGGGTTGTTCATCGTAGAAAATGTGATGATAATATAAATTCTTCTTTTGTCACGCGTTGTAGTCACTGGATGTTGTCGCGACGTGTGAGTAAAACATATTTCACAGAAATGCGTTGTTCGGACATTGACTCCTAAACAAAGAAAATATAATGGTTATTCCTTCGTGTATTAGTACACGAGTACAGAACCTTGGATTTCCGCACCTCCAAATACTTCAATGAACGCGCTATTACTGAGCTGTTCCGTCAGCGTTTTTCAAAAACTAAAAAATGTTTGCCCGTGCATAACAGTTTAAAAAAAGTTAAATTGTTAATAATGGAAAAAACAGGTTCATCTTCGGTGTAAAAACCCAGGGGTGGCGAATCGTCCTTCAAAAACTGTGGGTCTCGAAAAATTTTAGTGGAACTTCACAGGTCTCGCAGTCTCGTTTTTTAGCGGTTATGTGCGTCTCGCAGTCTCGATCTTTATACGAAAGAGTCTCACACTAAGACAAAGAAAAACTTAAAAGGTTTTTACACCGAGGTAAACCCAATAAAGTGCTTTGCGGTAATTTAGCCGTTTTGTGCACTCGAGTTAGTAAATTATGTACCAGTCAAGCTTAGCCCTTCTCGCCATATAATCAAAATCTCACATGTCCGCTATTCATGATCATACACACTGGAGCTAAAGAACGTGTAGATGGCGTCACAAATTATTTTTGTTCTATAATAAGACTGTAGTGCTAGAACAAGACACAATTACAATTTAGATTTTGAACATTGTGCTTTCAAGACAAATTTTGCACACACTTTGCTTACACGAATTTTAGTGCGCACAAGTTTTTACACGGCACGAATATATGAGTACGAAAACAGCCCTTTGTTGGGCTACTGATAAAATGTTTATATCAGTCCTATGGGAGCAATTTAAGAATCGATGTAAAATAGGTGCAGATCCGGAGCGCATCAGTTACTGCACGAGAACAGTGCATCAAAGAATTCTGTGAAGTAACCTCAAGCAGTTTGCTTGGAAGAGAGTCATCTGTGAAACGAAGATAACAACGATCATTCTCCTTTTTGAGAAACTGTGACGTTACAACAAAGTGCTTTACACTCACCAAGTGCAATGAAGGTTGACAAGAGACTGAGGATGAAGTAGGATAGCTTATCCTCTCATGAGGCTGATCATCTGATCATTTTGATATTGGTCTTGCCTTGGAGCGTTCAACCAAATGAAATGGGACTGTGTGAATTGAATGAAGTTTGTTTTAACGAATTGAGAAGTCACTCGGGGCTTTCCTTCAAACAAAAATATAGAAACCATAAATAACTATATATAGCTGGCTATTAATAGAATTCAAAAAGAGTTCAAAAGGTTCTCAACCGCCGCTGTAAACTTGATGAGTCGATTGTACATAGCGTTATCTCTTCGACAGATTCAGAAAATGAAACCGTGTTTATCATCGGAGTGCTGTTCCATGTGGCTAAGACAAAAAACATACTTACATAGGCGTATTACAAATTGCCACTGATAGATAGATAGATAGACAGACAGACAGACAGACAGATAGATGGATGGATGGATGGATGGATGGATGGATGGATAGATAGATAGATAGATAGATAGACAGACTATTTATCCACGGACAATTCATCAGCCACGAATATTGAAAATGTACATGTATATATACTTGTTTGATTAGGTGTTCCAAACAATGGTACCGCTGTAGCTAAAGCTATTTCTATGATAGTGCGTGGGTGGCAATAAAACGTTAAGTATATTCTCAGAGTCCCTTAGGTTATACGTCGTTTCTCGCTTTTCTCGCTTTCAAATCTAGAACATAAATAGTCTGGAACTAACCCGAGCAGACTTATAGACCATTATGGCTCTTCTGTATTTGTGGCTGGCAAGCTGGGTTCAGTTTCGATCTCAGGAGTTCAAACAAGTCAGCAGCATCGGCGTCATAATTGATCAGATTTGAATAAGACAAAACCGAGAAGAGCTGCGCATGCTCTATCTTGCAGTTTTTGTTCCGGCTTTATTCTGCGAAGTTATCCAGGCCCACAGTTTCCTCAAACAATATCAGTTGCAGTGATGCTGAATCAGAGCTCGATGTGTCAGATCAGTGCAAAGTCGTTTCAGGGACAAGGTGCCTTATTCGTTTTATAGCCCTAATACTGGAAGCGACCTTCATTATTAGTTTATCGATGTGGCTGCTTCAGTCGAGTGTGTTATCGATGGTTAGAATTAATGTTTCTAGTGAGTTTTGGACCTATAGTGGCAAAATAATGATTGAATTCGCTCGACAGCATATAGTTGGATATGTTATTGCTACGCTCAGTTCTCTTTCAAAGACGTAACCGATTCCTTTCAGTCCAGCTTTTCGCGAAGTATCTATCAGATCTTTCTGGAATTGCCCTTGTATTCGTCGAAACTTTTATAATTATAGGTTTGCTTTGCTAACCTGATTTCATTATTCACGAAGTCGCGTTGTTTTCTGTAAATTGCAGTCAGTCATTGGGATTCCTAGATTATATATATCAAAACCACTAGACGCTTTAATACAGTATCATGTAATTACTGATACCGTATACTTCGTTACTAACTGACTTGTCATGATCAACACTCCGAAATCTAAATCTAAACTTCGCTGCCAATCATCTCAAGGAAACTTCTATTTATAAATGCATGTCTACGTCAGTCAAGTACTCACCATCAGAGGAGTTCACTGCACGTCCTAATTCATCGACCGAAAGACTCAGACGAGCTGTAAAAAAACTTAAAATGATGATAAATCTGACTGAAAGTGAAACAATTAAATATTGTAGAAAGATATACGACACGATTATTTGTGGGTAACATTGCAAGGGGAATGTAGAATTCTCCTTTTGCGAAAGTATACCAACAATTTTATGAACAAATAGAAAATGTATTAACCGCTGGGTAGTTTACGATGGGTTGTCCTGCTTTTCTATCATAACAAATAAAGAAGCCTAAGCCGTGTATTACACTGTGATAAAACACGACGGGCATTTGAGAACACGAGTGAAATGTAGAAAACACGAGCCGCAGGCGAGTGTTTTCTACATTTCTCGAGTGTTCTCAAATGCCCGGAGTGTTTTAATCACAGTGTAATACACGGCTTAGGCTTCTTTATTCGCTTTATGATATAGATTTTACATGCCGCGAGTAGAAACAACAAAGCACACAGATCGACAAACCGACGCCATTTAATACCAACTTCTCGACTTTTTTCGCTTCTTCTTCTTTATTTGTTTTATTATTCTCAGCTTCAAAACTTTCTGCTGCTTCGCAGAGAATTCTATCATGAATTTCTTGAAAGAAAATGGTTTTCGCCATCTCTTGGAGAATTATCGAGTGGAGGTAATGTGACGAAAAACAATAAAACACGCTTTTTCTATGTTTTATACTCTGATAAAACATAGGTTTTTGACCAATCAGAGTGCGCGTAAGAACGTAGCTATATTATAATGTAAGATAGCTTGTTGTAACTTTTTCATTTCATGGTATTTTGTGGATGATCCGAGGCACAGACAAAAAAAGAAGACTGAAGACAGGACCTTCTACCGATGAATGACAAAGAAACCGCACGAACCGTACAACTAAAAACCTCAGTTATAAACTGAGGTAAAAACAACTTGAGCCACCAAATAAAGCTCATGGCCATTGTACAATAATGTAAAGATAATTAGGCTAGACAAAAAAGAAAAATAATAATAAAAGTGCATTACATCAATATTGTATAAAACAATCAATAGAAGAATAAAACAATCCTTTGTCAGACAAGTGCTTCCACTGCCTGTCGACAGTCTTCAAAGTTAGCTAGCTTGACTCCGTTCCCTCTCCCGACGTAGACAGAACCTCTGTGAGGGTTCCCTTCAACATTGATCATCAGTTTGTGACATTCTTGTAATAATCGTTGTTTTTAGTTTTTCTTTCTCAATCAAAATTAAATGTAAAAATATTGCTTGTACTGTCCAACAATGGTATATTTTTGATCGGTTTGAAATACGGGAATATTTCCAGTACAGGTTTTTTCTTTATCTTACATAAGTTGGTAGTTTGGAGGGAAGCCAAACTGTTTATCGTGTTCTAGTTGCTGACATAAGAAAAGTGAACCAGAGTATGTGTGTAGGAAGCAGTGCTTTTTGGTATCTAGTGCGTTGGCACGTAGACACCAATGGAAGAGCGTAAAAAATTGAACAACGTCTTCATGTAGCATAAAAAATGACGTCATACCGACAAGGTTTCACTCAGATTTCCCTTAGATGACCCTGGGTGACTGCTTACATGAATGGAAGAGCAAATGCGTAACTCGCTAACCGTAGTTGACGTAACCCAAGACAATATACAATCGTTCCGTGTTGGGAGTTGTACGAGCACGCAAGAGTTTGGAAGATACCTTTCCTGTCTGCAGTGCCGCAAAGAGATTGCGGATGGATCTTTCTCTGCCAAGATCCGTAAGTGTAGTCACTGTGGCCTAACCCAGAAAAAGGATAAATGTATTGAAAACTGCTATGCTCAAGCTAAGGTGTCGCAGGATGATGACCAAGTTGTTGTAACATTAACATCTTGAACTTGTAACATCTTCCACATTATTTGAATGAAGACGGAGCAGGTAACAGGCACTTTAAGATTCCCCAATCTTAAATGTAACATGAGAATAAATCTAAAATCGCAAAACAACACCTTCCCATATGTTGTGTGTGGTCAGCTCTCCACACATGAGGATTTTAGTTACATTTTGTACTTCTTCTCATGGGGTAGATGCTTTGCCAAATATATTTCCTTAACAATGTGAAATTAAAGGTCTACATATACTATTGACAGTTGTTACAAAGAAACACGTTCATGATAACCCTTATATATCAGGGAACTAAACTTCGCGAAAATTGTCGAAAGTGCTGACCTACATTAATCAATGGGCATGCCTGACTTATATTTTCCATAGGAACGCTGTCATGGCCTTTAAATGCCTAACATCCCGAGTGCCAGAATACCTTTCCTGCCAGTTCATAAAGCGAGGAGAAATGAGCAGGTGTACAACAAGAAGTTCACAAATGCTGAATATTCCGCTTTTTAAGACTATTAATTACTACATACGGGTCTATAAAACAACAAATTTATTTCATGATTACTAATTTATTGCTTTACAATTTATAGTAAACTTGAGTGCTACTTAGGTTTATACTTCAGGTTAGGGGCCGATTACTCCAAATAATCGACTCCTGTTCAGGTCAAAGAACCCCAATCCTTATAACGGCTAATTTCAATACGCACTAGTTCCCTTAAAGTATTTGATAACATATTTTGAGATATTACAATTTTTTGGGCACAGCACAATTGTAGAAATATGATTGGAAACAATTTTAAAATGAAAAATACTCTCTATTTGAGGCTGTTGCATGAAACAAAGCGGCGCCTTCAGTCGCTTTATCTTCCTTCCACTTTGACGACTGACTGATGGGTTTTGAGAAATATGAGAAATTGAGGGTTAAAACGGACGTTTTACCGACAAAAGGAAGCGGAACTGTTTTCATACAACTGCAAAACAAAGAATAGACTCCAATGAAGGTTGGGCCTCAGCTTCGCAGGTCTACGATTGCCTGTGCCTAAGGTAAGCATTTCCTAAAACAGAAATTACAATGCCGTACTCTGTACTTCTAATTTCTGGTTAAATTTAAAACAGCAATGTAGAAAACAAACCAACCCGCGCAATATGAAAATACGATAAAATAGACAACAAAATGAAATAACAATTAATACTAAACCTAACTGTCACATACACTGTATTGTTTCACATGCTTTCTAAAAAGGAATTAAAATCAATGTTTCTAAATTAAAGTTAAGCTGTATCTTCATAAAAACGTAACAGCTGGACAAGAGCCTAGTTGTAAATGAATTATTTCGCTATCTTCAAGATTCAAACCGCGTACAGGCGACAACATTTTGTGTCTTAGTAGGAGTCAAAAAACCTTGAAAATACCTCTCCCTGTCTTAAAAATGAAATTCTCTCGACTAAATTGAAGAGGTTGCATTTACAAAAAGAAATTTTTAAACCATACTTGCACCTAACAACAGAAATTTCACGTGCCAGAAAGCTCAAAACTCCTACATTCAAGAAAGATCATAGGACCAACACTGGTTCACCAGTATTATGTTCGCAATATCAAAAGTAAAGCGATAACAGAAAAACTTGTGCCACCTTCGTATGTGCAACGACGCACTCGAGAACTTAAAGGATATCTTCCATCAAGATCCGGGCATTTATTGATAGAAAGTTGCTTTGGTATAAGATAAAACATTTTTAAACAGAAATAAAAGAACCGGGACACAGAAAAAAACTCAGTACAACGTAATCCAGGTTACATAACACAAGAACATGAATTCGGTGACTTAAGACGGTAGTGTGGTTGAGCCTAAAGTTTCTTTGATGTTTGAAAAAAAAAAAAACCGGTAGTAGATTTATTTTACACTTAACTTCGCATTCTGGTAATTAGTTTAAAGACAGAGAAACATTTGGGCTCACTACACTGAAATTAACTAAGATTCCTGGAGTTGACCCTGTGCGGTCACCCTACCCTCTGAAGTCTGTCAGAGCTGCGCGTTGAGCGACTGCGCAAGCACTATGGCAATGAGATAAAAAAAGAGGGCTGGAGACTAAATATATATTCTGACATCAATTTGCGTGTCTTAGATTGAAAAGGGCAGTTATTTAATTCGGTAAATCAATCGGGTCAATTAAGTTTGTTCCATTTCCATTGTTGTTGTTGTTATTGTATAGGTACAGGTCCTTCATGCAGACGTTGCAACGGCTAACATGTTGTCGGGTAAATCCGGATTTGATCGTCCTCGGCTTCGGTATTCGGAACTGTTCCTCGTTGGTGACGGTTGTTAACCAGAAGCTGTAAGTGCTGCCGTAGTAATGGCAGGTTCCCCGTCCGTGGCACTCAATGAAAGGACTGGTACGGAAGTCCTCCAGACAGGAGCCTGGGGAGGAAAGAAGCTGCCCAGCTCCCTCGTTTCCGGCGCTGGTGTGCTGATGAATGAATAAATAATTTACTGCAAGTTATTCTTCAAAACATCAAAACTTGTCACATTTATGACTTCAATTATGAGAATGTATATGCTCCTAAAAATCGACAGAAAACTCGCTAGTGACTGCGTGATAAAGGAGAGGAGAACCGTGGGTCACAAATAGCACACAGGAAAGACAAACCCCAGGTACAAACCCTTGGTATCAATTGACAGATACGCAGAGACTAATGAATGTAACAAAAGTCACCACAAAAAGAGATAAAAAGACAACTACATCATCAACAGATTAGAAAACAACGAGGAATCATTCAAAAAAAATAGAGTAAAACAAATGTCAATGCTTTCCTTGCAGCCTTTGCCCGTGATCTTACCTCCCAGGGTGTGGGTAAAATAATATCACCATTACTGGAGTTTAATATATCTATCAGTTAGTACGCGCGCTGTGATTGGTCAATTTAGCGCCCGATAAATTCAAAAGTTTGTTTAGGTCGCCAAAATGTCTCCAGAGGTAAAATAAATATCTTACAAACCTCGTTATCTCGGTCCGTACAGTACGTTACGGATACTCTTTTTTTTCCGCTCGGATTTATGGCCCAAGCAAGAAGCGCGCGGGCCATAAATCCGAGCGGAAAAAACTCGGTCCGTAACTTACAGCACGAACCGAGACCTGGGTCAGTGAGAGTTTCCCTGACGTACCTCTGGAAGTTGTTCGGGAGCAACGACAAGATCTGATTTTCCGATCGGTTTTTTCAAACCTAATTCCGTGTTCTATTTATTTATAATACCTTTGGATGTCAGTTCTAGATTCTCCGCAAAGACAGGACTGGGCTTTTATAGTAAACGACAACCCCTAACAGAATTCCCCAAATTTGAATTTTTGTTAACCATTTGCCGAAACCTTAAACACTGAGCGGTATTCCCGTGTAAATGTCAAACAAGCTGTGTATCCAGAATGCCTTGCCTGTTGTTTATTCAGGGGCCACTCACCATGAGGAAACTGTAGCCTCTCCAGAGAGAGAGCCAGTTCTTAGGACACTCGGGCTCCTCAATGCTCTGACTATGGATAGCCATCACCATCGCGGGCGCCTCGCACACTCTACACCGGCCGATGTAAGGTTCCACTTCTCCTTCAGACACGGGCATCATGGGAATTGGTGCAGGCGTCGACAGCCAAAAACTGTAATCGTTTCGGGAGGCCAGGTTGCAGTTTTCGTTCAGGTTGCAAAAGAGGAATGGCATTGTGCTGAATTTAGCCAAACAGGAACCAGGCTGACCCAGGTCCTGGCCGTGCGCTTTCTCGTTGCCCTGAACGTACAGCAAGCTGTACCCTTCCCATAGTGGCAAGGTGTCCAATGGGCAATCGGGCACCTCAGATGTTTGACTGTGACGCACTACGTAGAAGCCAAAGTCCGCCTCACCAGGGGGTCCTGGCAAACCAATACTACCAGCAGGACCGGGGGGTCCTGGCTCTCCCGCGGGTCCACGGAGACCCTCTATTCCTGCCAAGCCTTTTGCACCTACGAGACAAAATTACGAAGGTTACATCGAAATCCACAATAAAGCCCAGGATAAACACTTAGTTCACACTTCACCCGGACCGCTGCCAGGCACACGTACGGTGAGAATAAACCAACCAGAGTACCATTAGGATTGCAACAATTGGGTTCGAATCCCGTTCAAGCCTGCAATTTTTCAAGTCGTATCTTGGCAACTAAGTGCTGCTTACATAACTGCAATGATCTTTCATTTATTAAAATGATTGCAACAATTCTATCGACCAATAAGACCGCAAGTTATATCACTCTTTTCTCCTTAAATCAGAGCGTACCACTACCGCAGCTTCATTGTTATATATATTGTATAAGCATCACAGAGCGTACCACTACCGCAGCTTCATTGTTATATATATTGTATAAGCATCACAGAGCGTACCACTACCGCAGCTTCATTGTTATATATATTGTATAAGCATCACAGAGCGTACCACTACCGCAGCTTCATTGTTATATATATTGTATAAGCATCACAGAGCGTACCACTACCGCAGCTTCATTGTTATATATATTGTATAAGCATCACAGAGCGTACCACTACTGCAGCTTCATTGTTATATATATTGTATAAGCATCACAGAGCGTACCACTACCGCAGCTTCATTGTTATATATATTGTATAAGCATCACAGTGCCTATTATATAAGCATCATATTGTTCCGAAATGCTGCAAAATCGAAAAAAAAAAAAAGAAAAAAAACAGAAAAGCGTAAATCGCATCGAAACCCTTTAAAAAGAATCTTCCAGCAACTAAGCGGACGTTCTCGACTTCTACGGACGAATACAAGCAAACAAACGAATTTAAATGAACACCCTTGTATAAATGGTTGAAGTCCATAATAATGGTATCTAAATAAGGGTCCAAAAATGTTTTCTTAACTTCGAAAATTTAACAAATAAGCACAGAGGGCAGAACAGTAGGGTACAGAAGGGGTATTAAAAGAACAACGTCACCCAACACCTCCAACAGAGCATCGGTAACGCCCAGTACCTTTCGTTCCAGGACGTCCATCGATTCCTTTATCACCGGGCTCGCCTTTTGGTCCTGGTGGACCAACAGGGCCGATAGGACCGGGCTCTCCTGTGTCACCATCCAATCCAGCCAGGCCATTATCACCGGGGTCTCCCCTGTCACCTTTCTGACCTATAAACAGACACGAATCTAATAGTAAGTCACAACGCCAATGTTAAGCCACGTGTTGCCAAATGCGGTTTGGTGGGGAGAGAAATTCGGAAGCGCGTTAAGTAAAACAAGGTTTTATTTAACGCTTAAACAAGTCAAGTTACTTCGATTTCGTATAATATTTCGCAATAGTTGCATTTAGTGACCAACAAATAATTGCATTTAGTGAACAAAAAAATTGCGGGACTCGTAAGACCCGAGTTTTAACCTTTTCTAGGTGCAAACAGATATGCAAAAATTCAACATGCGAAATACACGCCAAACGTTCAGCACTATAGGGCTGCTAATGCGTTTCCAACGAAAGTTATTCATTCACATCCAATTTTCTCCACCAGGTTTCAGTTGAGTCCACTGGAGACGCATCGAGTTTACAAGAGTTTCGGGAAGACTAGTCGTGAAAAACCTCGCTACACATGGAATATAACACGTTCTTTACGCCATGACCCGGGACAAGCACGTTGCACATTTAATTAAGTCTTCCACAAACAAAAAAACTGTGATTCCAATGGAGTATGTGTGTATTGGACAACCCTCAAATTACTGGGCACACGAATCACGAACGCTGACTCAAAAATTTACAGTGTTATATGACGTGACTCCATATAAGGTTGACATTCTTAGGAATCCTTGTAGCAAGAAAGAGTAAGCGCGTACGAGGGAAAAACATAGATAGGTTAACATTATCATGAAATGGCGCTCAGCACTTACCTATTCCAACGCCAGCATCACCCTTCTCGCCCTGAAGACCCTGGGGTCCACTTTCACCCTTTTGTCCAACGGCGCCTGGGAATCCCGGGTTGCCTTTAGTTCCAGCCGGACCCTGTGGACCGGATTCCCCTTTGGGACCAGGCTCACCAGTCTCGCCACGAAGCCCCTCGATGCCTAGGTCTCCTTTAGGTCCAGGTGGACCAGGCTCTCCAACGCTTCCCGCATCTCCTATGGGGCCGTCATTACCTGTAGGGCCTGGTTCACCTTTCTGTCCTGGGTCGCCGTCCTGTCCGGCAGGTCCAGTGTCACCAATGGGTCCTGCGGATAACAAGTCAGTCAGACACGAACTGAGCATAAGATTCCATGGTTACTCTTGTGCAACTGAATATAAGCTGGACTCGGAGCATCTGGCGAAAAATCCTCGAAACGTGGATGACAAACATTTAAATCGCCCTGTTCATGACGTTGAGTCCGTAAACAGAATGCCGGAAACAATTCATTTGTAAGGATAAGGCGCTAACGATCCAAAGGGCCCTCAGATGCTCCCCACATCCTCCCTGCTCAATGCCTCGCCTCTTTTAGAGGCATAACTACTCATCACAAATTGATCGCGCATTAGCTTCGGCCGCTTCGCAACCTCACCCTGTCGATTTGCCTCAGGGTCCAAGATCTGACAAGGTATTCCCGTTAACGGGTCACATACAATTTACACTAAATGGGAGAATTAAACGATATTTAACTCTCAATCTGATTGCTCAATGATGTATTCGACCGAAAAGTTGAGATTGCATTTTAAGCACTTAAAGGAGCACCTTACCTTGAGGTCCGACTTCACCCTTCAGTCCAGCCACACCTTGAGGGCCTGTCTCTCCAGGGGGGCCAGGATCACCCTGTTCTCCAGTCGCTCCTGGGAAACCGTCCAAACCAGGTTCTCCCTGAGGTCCCGCTACGCCATCACCACCAGGCTCTCCTTTCTGCCCCTCTGGTCCCTCTGGTCCTGTGGGACCGGACTCTCCAGGGAATCCAATAGACCCCTGTTCACCAGAAGCACCTTTTTGACCTGCCAAGGGTGAAACAGAAAAAGATGACATCGATGGCCCTTTACGCTCTTATCGCTAAGTACCACGTCTCCTTAACGGTCTTCAAGCATTGGTCAATATACTAGTAGAGAGATTTCCTAGTAAATCAAGAACATGCACGAGATTAATTTACCCTCTTAGGTGTTATATATTATTTGATCTTCGTAAGCTCATTGGCATGTGGAAAGAAAAAATATGTTTTGTTTCAAACGAGGTCAGAAAGGCTTTTTTTTTTACATATAAAACAACAAAAATACAGGTTAATACTTATTGACATGTAATAAAGTGTACTGTAAACAACATCCAGTACTAGGCATCTTGTACAGGTTACCTTTAGCTCCTGATGGTCCCTCTTGTCCAATTGGACCAGGGGGTCCTTCCGCACCCTTTTCTCCATCCATTCCATCCTTACCGTCTGCTCCCCTCTCCCCGGGCTCGCCCTTAGGGCCTACAACAATGGTTGTCTCGCCAGTCTCACCTCTGTCACCTTTAGGGCCCTCGAAACCTGCGGAAATCGAAAATATCAGTATTTGGATCCAAAATTGCGGCTAGAGGTCGCATTGCCAGTTTAATTCAGTCTTAAACAGTCTGAAAATTTATCCGGTGCACTTCCTAGGTCTCATTGGATATATTCAGACTCGGGGTGCGCTTTTTGGCATGATCCGGATTTGGATTTGTGATCCGAGATCACACGGATCATGGCACATCAAAGGAGCCGATGAATCCATTGTGGACAAGGATTCATCGGTTCCTTTGATGTGCCATGATCCGTGAGATCTCGGTCGAGTGTTTTAATCACAGTGTAATACGCGGCTTACGCTTCTTTATTCGCTTTACGATACAAATCTTACATGCCGTGAGTAGAAACAACAAAGCACACAGATCAACAAACCGACGCAATTTAATGCCAACGTTTCGACCGTTTTCGCTTCTTCTTCTTCTTTATTTGTTTTATTATTCTCAGCTTTAAGACTTTCTGCTGCTTCGTAGAGAACTCCATCATGAATTTCTTCAAAGATTATGTTTTTCGCCATGTCTTACAGAATTGTCGAGTAGAGGTAATGTGGCGAAAAACAACAAAACACGCATTTTCTATGTTATATACTCTTATAAAACATAGGTTTTTGACCAATCAGAGGGCGCGTAAGAACCTAGCTATATCATAAATATAAATAAATCATGATGACGGGCTGGAGGTATACCCTTCTCGCCGGGTGGGCCAACAGGTCCCGCGGGTCCAGGAGGGCCATCTGCACCCGTTTCGCCTTTGAGTCCATCCGGTCCTTGTGGACCTGGTTCTCCATCCTCACCAGGTTCTCCGTCTTCACCGGGTAGGCCAATACCAGGCACACCTGGTTCACCCTTTTGACCTGTACATGGAAAAAGAGCACCCCATTAAAAGGACAGTAGGGTGACACCGCAGCTGGATCTCCTAAAACCTTACTCCTGAAATTGTTTTCACTTCGAATGCAAGAACCGAGGATTTATTGTTAACTCAAATATTTTCTTCTTTGATGTTTAAAGGTGATGAAAAACGAAAGGGCGAAATAACTTAATGAACATTAGGTGATGTACGTTTAGTAAAATAATGTAAGGGAATACATGACAGTCTTGGATTCCACACTGTAGATTTCGGATTCCAGTTTCCAGGTACTGGATTCCAAAAATGGCTGGATTCCAATTTTCTTTATTCTGTTTTACTGCTTTTCTTCCCATTTCGTTTTCAAATTGTGATATATTGAAAAACCTTGTTAGAAAGCATAACAAGTTTGTTTTCTTTTACGATTTACAAATTACGGGATTAAATGTATTACATTTTTCATTTATAGTTCGTGTTAGTATTGTTGTTTGTATTGTTATGATAGTGTGTATTGTTATGATAGTGTGTATTGTTATGGTAGTGTGTATTGTTATGATGGTCTGTATTGTTATGATAGTGTGTATTGTTATGATAGTGTGTATTGTTATGATAGTGTGTATTGTTATGATGGTGTGTATTGTTATGATAGTGTGTATTGTTATGATAGTGTGTATTGTTATGATAGTGTGTATTGTTATGATAGTGTGTATTGTTATGATAGTGTGTATTGTTATGATAGTGTGTATTGTTATGATGGTGTGTATTGTTATGATAGTGTGTATTGTTATGATGGTGTGTATTGTTATGATAGTGCAGATACATTCTGGAAATGCAGATGTAATATGCGACGATAAGAAAGAAGTGATAGATTGTGTTAAAAATCAGGATGCTTTGCGGCCAACCTGTTTTCCAGATTCTAAAATCCAGAAAACTACAAAATGGAAGTAATCCAGCTCTGATTTCCGATTAATAAATATAGAATATCTGATTTTCAGACTATAGTTAACCCGATATTTGAAATCAGGATTCCGAAACCAGAATTCAGAATTCACAGGTAAGAAAACAGAAATCGTAAATCAGAAATCAGAAGTCCAAATTTCTGAAAATGCGAAATTTGAAATTGAGAAACCAGAAATCTAAAACTAAAAGCAACCTGATTGTTAAATTCTCCCTAACCTTCCTTTTAATCCGTTCTGCGAACAACGATTTTATGCTTTCACGTATCGTCAAATATTACATCTACATTTCAGGAATTAAATCTCCACCATTAAAAAAGGTCTTTCTTCAGATGCCGATAAGTAGAATTCTCGCGAAAAAAGAAACCGCTATTCAAAATGCTAATTACAGTAATTAACCAATAGCAGTCCTTGCTTAGTTGAATGAAAGTCTAGGAATATAACAACACTTATTGCCTCCATGTTTCTTACAACCTCCAACAAACAAAATTCAAAGCGTTTTAAAGGACAAAAACTAGTTTTCAAGCACAGAGCGTCATTCAAGAGATTGGAACTCTTTATCCCCCTTTTCATACTTCCAAAATTCGTTAATAACTGATAATGAAAATAAAAAGGAAATTTATGTTTTAAGGGTGTCTTTATATCTGACAGAGACACGGTTAACATTTGCGCCAAAATACACTGAAATCCAAAGTTAAGTGTAATAATGAATAGGTCTACGTGAAAGGTTTATAAGGACGTTCAATACACTCGCATTTCGTGCTTTATCATACATAAAACACTTGGCTACGCCTCGTGTTTTATAACTGATAAAGCACCCCTGCTCGTTTATTAAACTACAACTACACATCCAGCTAAGTTATTTACAGCGTCAGAAAGCTAGGCGTCAGCTGACGAAACAACCCCACATCAGAGGTCTGGAGCATAAAATTGAGCTTAAGATCTAACTGCTAATATTCATGACCTTTCAAGATTGTCCGAACCATGTGTCTGCTATGTTTGACCTACCATCTACTCCTGTTGGCCCAACATCACCACGAGGGCCTGGATCTCCAACTGGCCCAGGTGGGCCTGGATCGCCCTTAGCACCGTCGTCACCGTCAGGACCCTGTTCACCTTTTGCACCTTCAGGGCCTGTATTGCCAACGGTTCCAGTAGGTCCCTCGATACCAGGATCCCCAGGTTCACCTTGGGGTCCCGGCGGACCGGGTGGGCCGATTTCTCCAGCTTCTCCAGGGAGACCCTCAACACCTTAAGAAAAATGCAAGTCAGGTGCAAGCTTAACAAATTCTTTTGAAGGCTTCCGAACACGTTAGACTTAACAGTTTTAATAGATGAGTGTAATATGTGTTCTTCAATCTACATCAATCAGATATACAGCTGCACAATGTTATCCAATTTTTTTATGTAAGAAAATTAGTTACTCCCTTTAAGCCCCAAGGGGTCTCCCTGTGACGAGTAAAATCGTCTGGCGTTAGCTTGAGTAAAATCTATAAAGTCACTGTTAGGGTTAAGGGAGGGTTTAAGGGTTAAGGGAGCTAGTCTTTTTACTCTTTGAGGCCCAATGGGTCTCTAAAACGAGTACAATTGTCTGGCGTTAGTCAGAGTCAAATCTTTTGAGTCACTCTTAGGGCTTAAAGGGTTACTGGTAGCACATATTAGTCGGTCTCTATGTGAGAGAATATTTTTTACACCCCGTTTCACTGTATTTTTATATCTGTCTTTTCACTGTATTAGTGGCCCAATTCGCTGATCAAAAGTTTAATACCCTGACACTTAGATAAACTTTAACTAACTGTCTACCTATCTACATTTTTCTATACGACTATGCATTTTCCCTTTTCGATTTAGCCAAGATATGATAGCCACCGGTTCAGAACAAAGTCCACCGAAACATCCGTGCTACGGTACTTTTTCCCAAAAGTGACTAAGATGGGGTTTGTAACTGGCCATAAAATAGACTATAATAGGGCAGGGGCTCTGAGAGGCCAGCGGCACACACCCAGCAAAAATTAACCCAGGTACACACCCATCCCGGGGGGAAGGGGGGGGGGGAATCTTAAGTTCATCTACGTTTTACGGTTCAACTTACCGTTGGCTCCAGGAGGACCGGGCGGTCCTTGTTCACCTTTGTCCCCTTTAGCTCCAGGAACAACTGTACCGTTTGATAAACCCGGTGCTCCTATTTCTCCTTTCATACCTGTGTCTCCTTTTAAACCACGGAAACCATCTCTTCCCTGCGGACCTGGAGGGCCCTCCGGTCCTAAAATACCATAAGGAACGAAAGTTGAACAACTATGCATTATTGACAAAGTGTGAGGTCAAGTTGGCTGGATACTGGCCATGTTGTTATTGACAAAGTGCGAGGTCAAGTTGGCTGAATACTGGCCATGTTGTTATTGACAAAGTGTGAGGTCAAGTTGGCTGGATACAGGCCATGTTGTTATTGACAAAGTGTGAGGTCAAGTTGGCTGAATACTGGCCATGTTGTTATTGACAAAGTGAGGTCAAATTGTCTGGATACTGGCCATGTTGTTATTGACAAAGTGTGAGGTCAAGTTGGCTGGATACAGGCCATGTTGTTATTGACAAAGTGCGAGGTCAAGTTGGCTGAATACTGGCCATGTTGTTATTGACAAAGTGCGAGGTCAAATTGTCTGGATACAGGCCATGTTGTTTTTGACAAAGTGCGAGGTCAAATTGTCTGGATACTGGCCATGTTGTTATTGACAAAGTGAGGTCAAATTGGCTGGATACAGGCCATGTTGTTATTGACAAAGTGCGAGGTCAAATTGTCTGGATACAGGCCATGTTGTTATTGACAAAGTGTGAGGTCAAGTTGGCTGAATACTGGCCATGTTGTTATTGACAAAGTGAGGTCAAATTGTCTGGATACTGGCCATGTTGTTATTGACAAAGTGTGAGGTCAAGTTGGCTGGATAAAGGCCATGTTGTTATTGACAAAGTGCGAGGTCAAGTTGGCTGAATACTGGCCATGTTGTTATTGACAAAGTGCGAGGTCAAATTGTCTGGATACAGGCCATGTTGTTATTGACAAAGTGCGAGGTCAAATTGTCTGGATACTGGCCATGTTGTTATTGATAAAGTGAGGTCAAATTGGCTGGATATAGGCCATGTTGTTATTGATAAAGTGAGGTCAAATTGTCTGGATACTGGCCATGTTGTTATTGACAAAGTGCGAGGTCAAGTTGGCTGAATACTGGCCATGTTGTTATTGACAAAGTGAGGTCAAATTGTCTGGATACTGGCCATGTTGTTATTGACAAAGTGAGGTCAAATTGTCTGGATACTGGCCATGTTGTTATTGACAAAGTGCGAGGTCAAGTTGGCTGGATACTGGCCATGTTGTTATTGACAAAGTGAGGTCAAATTGTCTGGATACTGGCCATGTTGTTATTGACAAAGTGCGAGGTCAAGTTGGCTGGATACTGGCCATGTTGTTATTGACAAAGTGAGGTCAAATTGTCTGGATACTGGCCATGTTGTTATTGAGAAAGCGTGAGGTCAAGTTGGCTGGATACTGGCCATGTTGTCATTGACAAAGTGAGGTCAAATTGCCTGGATAATGGCCATGTTGTCTTAAGCGTTTTCATTTACTGAGAGGTCAACAAAAAAACACGCCACAAAAAAAAACGAGGCAAGCTTGGCTAATAAATGATTTATTACATGGCCATTTTATTTAGTTTTGTTTCGTCCAAATTCCGAGAGGGCAAGATGTCGGACTTCGTTGTGTTGTGTTATAATTATGATAGAAAGATTGCTTGTTTGTTTTGGCAGAACGTAAGCCGTTCATTTACATCTAGGGGAGCGAGTCATAATACAAAACTAAGGGTCCTCTAGGAACTTGCCCCAATACTTAGCGTTCAAGTACTTTTCTTAAGATTCTAGCTGATCCAAGCAACAATGTATTATTATTATCATTACTATCATTATCACTATTATTATGGTTGTTATTTAACAAATAAAGAAGCCTAAGCCGTGTATTACACTGTGATAAAACACGACGGGCATTTGAGAACACGAGTGAAATGTGGAAAACACGAGCCGCAGGCGAGTGTTTTCCACATTTCTCGAGTGTTCTCAAATGCCCGGATATATAGATTTTACACGCCTCGAGTAGAAACAACAAAGCACACAGATCGACAAACCGACGCCATTGAATAGCAACTTCTCGACTGTTTTCGCTTCTTCTTCTTTATTTGTTTTATTATTCTCAGCTTCAAAACCTTCTGCTGCTTCGCAGAGAACTCCATCATGAATTTCTTCAAAGAAAATGTTTTTCGCCGTCTCTTACAGAATTGTTGAGTAGAGGTAATGTGGCGAAAAACAATAAAACACGCTTTTTCTATGTTTTATACTCTGATAAAACATAGGTTTTTGACCAATCAGAGCGCGCGTAAGAACGTAGCTATATTATAATAACAATTATTCGCCGAAGGCGAAGTGATTATCGGTGAATATTCACCGATGATCACTGAGCCTGAGGCGAATAATTGTTTTAGTATAAATACACAGGTGATTATTTCAAATCAAAGTAGGACTATGGTGAACTCGTGGATATGTTTACAAAACAGAGAAAAAAGAAATAATTTAAAAATTAATGAGGTGTTTTTTTAGAGTTGTGATTGAATGAACTTGAAGATAATTTTAATAATCTATTTAGTAGGCATCCTTCCGTCTCTTGAGACGATGGGTTGTGCTCAGGTTTGTCCATTTAGTCCCTCCAAGAACAACTTCTGGAGTGACTCAGCAGTCCGATCCTTGCATGGCAGTCTCTACCGCAGTTTCCGCACACATAATTAGATGGCGGATTTGGTGCTAGGTTCAGCTGCCTCTCTTTTCTCTTTGCTCTCTTCTCCTCCAGCTGTTGTCTTCTCCTCTCTTCCCCACTCTTGGCACCCTCTCTCACTGCATGCCTCCAACCACTGCGATCGTCTGCAAGCGATTCCCAGGTGCCTGGGTCAATTCCTGTCAGTTTTAAATCACGCTTGCAGACATCCTTAAACCGCAAGGCTGGACGTCCTGTTGGTCGACGACCGGAAACCAACTCCCCGTACATGATGTCCTTTGGTATGCGACCGTCATCCATCCTGTGTACATGCCCCAGCCATCGCAAGCGACGCTGGCAGAGCAGGAGATGGATACTGAAAGAACCAGCTTTTTCCAGCACTGCGGTGTTGGTGACCCTGTCCTGCCACTTGATGTTGAGAATTCGTCGCAGACAGCGAATGTGGAAGCTTTCCAGGCGGTTCTCTTGTCTGGCGTATGTTGTCCAAGATTCACTGCCATACAGCAGGCTGCTAAGCACGCATGCCTGGAAGACTTTGAGTTTGGTATTCAAAGTCAGCTGGTTGTTTCCCCAAACTCTCTTGCTTAATTGTGCCATCACGGCGGCAGCTTTGGCGATGCGTTTGTTGATTTCCGCATCGAGTGACAGATTGTTGGCGATGGTGGATCCCAGGTAGGTGAAGTGTTCGGTGACCTCGAGTACCACGTTGTCAATGCTAACTGCAGGTGGTAAGGGGACGTCCTGACCCATGACGTACGTTTTCTTGATGCTGATAGTCAGCCCGAACTCCTTGCATGCATGAGAGAACCTGTCCATCAGCTGCTGAAGGGCTTCCTCAGTGTGCGAGCTTAGGGCCGCGTCATCTGCGAATAGCATTTCTCTTATGAGGACTGTGCGGATCTTAGTCTTAGCTCTCAGCCGTGCCAAGTTGAACAATTTCCCATCACTTCTGGTGTGCAGGTGGATTCCTTCTGTGGACTGTCCGAATGCAAAGTTCAGCAGTAAGGAGAAAAAGATCCCGAACAAGGTCGGTGCAAGGACACAGCCCTGTTTCACGCCGCTCTGCATTGGGAAGGGTTCTGAAATTTCACCGTCATAGCTTACGGTGCCCTTCATGTCATCGTGGAAGGAAGCAGTGATGCTGAGTAGTTGGGGTGGACAGCCTATTTTCTTCAACAGCTGGAAAAGACCTTTTCTACTAACAAGATCAAACGCCTTCGTCAGGTCTATAAAGGCGATGTAGAGAGGCATCTGCTGTTCTCGGCATTTCTCTTGTAGTTGGCGTACTGAGAAAATCATGTCGACTGTCGACCTCTCAGACCTGAACCCACACTGTGACTCTGGGTAGACACGTTCGGCGAGAACCTGCAGACAGGCGAGGACCACACGTGCAAAGACTTTGCCAATGATATTCAGCAGAGAGATACCCCTGTAGTTGTTACAGTCACTGCGATCACCCTTGTTTTTGTACAGGGTGATGATCTTGGCGTCACGCATGTCCTGGGGTACCTTACCATCTTTCCAGCAGAGACACAGAAGTGCGTGTAGGGGTTCAAGCAGGGCTGGTTTTCCACTCTTGATGATCTCGGGAGGTATGCCGTCTTCACCTGGTGCTTTACCACAGGCTAGGGCGTCAATTGCTTTGCTGAGCTCCTCCATAATAGGTTCAGAGTCCAGTTCCTCTAGAACAGGCAGCTCTTCGATTGTGTCAAATGCTTCCTGGGTGACAGAGTTTTCTCTGGAGTAGAGTTCCAGGTAGTGTTCTACCCATCTACTCATTTGCTTGTCCCTATCTGTGATGATTTCCCCTGTCTTTGATTTCAAGGGCGCAGTCTTCCTCAGCGATTTTCCTGTTGCTTGTTTGATGCCCTCATACATACCTCTGATGTTGCCACTGTCTGACGCTTGCTGGATGTTGTCCGACAACTGAAGCCAGTAGTCATTTGCGCAGCGCCGTGCCGTTTGCTGTGCTTTGCTGCGTGCGGCTCTCAGTGCCCGCAGGTTCTTCTGGCTTGGGTCACGCTTATAGTTGGTGAGTGCGCTGCGTTTAGAATCAATGACTGGTTCCATCTCAGAGATACTGGCTTCAAACCAATCTGTGTTTCTGCGCTCTTTCTTGCCATAAATCAAGACTGCGGCACCGTAGATGGCTGTACGTAGAGAGTTCCAACTTTCCTCTACACTCCGTACTCCATGAGATGTGTTGAGAGTCTCGTCTAGGTGTCTATTGAACTCCCGGTTCTTTTCTGGGTAGGCGGTCTTACTGGTGTTGATTCTGGGCTGACCCTTCCTCTTAGAATGATGAAACATCTTTGGTTTCAGTTTCAACTTGGTGGCGATCAGGGAGTGATCAGTGTTACAGTCGGCACTGTGGAAGGACCTGGTGTTGCAAACATTGTTCAGGGAGTCACGCTTGGTGATGATCATGTCCAGCTGATGCCAGTGTTTTGACCTTGGATGTCTCCAGGAGACTTTGTGGCATGCCTTGTTCTGGAAGTAGGTATTCGTCACGCACAGCTTACGATAACAGCAGAGTTCAAGTAGCCTCTGACCGTTTTCATTCATCTTGCCTATGCCGTGGTGCCCTAGTACGTCTGGCCATGATTCATGGTCTGCACCAACTCGCGCATTGAAGTCACCTAGAAGGTAGATATGTTCCACTGCTGGGATTCTGCTGATTATAGTGTCTAAAGATTCGTATCACAACATAAAAGTGACCAGGGAGCTGAGTAGCTTTTTGAAATAAACATACAGTGAGTACATGACGCCAATCATTTGACTACACTAGGCATCAGTTATAAGGCAGGTGGCAAGCATACAGTTGTTAAAAAATTTGATAACTTAACATAAGGGTACAGGATTAAATGGCACCGAAACCAAATGTAGTTCTGGTATCCTGGTGCTCACTGTCTGTGTGTTCAAAGTAACAGGGTCCTTCTGAATAAGGTCTGAATTTTGTTGCCATGACATTGTCAATTTTATCATCATTATAGTTTTTGTTGTCTACAAGTCTATTCAATGTATGCAACAGAAATATCCACCTTGATTCTGCAGCTGATAATGAACAAAACCATGTAGGATAGCCCAGCTGATGTGATGATCTTAAAATCCTTAAGACTCTCAATCCTTTATCAAGTTGAATTACTTTATTTACCGTACCATCTCATTTTAGGTTATCAGTGGTATATATATTCAGGGTTGCACTTAAAAAAAATCACACTTGCCATCATTAATACAGCAATACATCTTTGTTTTTATCCTTATAACTTCTTGTTTTTACAATGTAAATATGATGAGTCACACAACAGTAAGCAAAACAGGTAAGCCTATTTTTCCAACATGTCTACTTCAACACAATCTAGTTCACTTCAAGGTAAATTCGGAAATCAATAGACAGAAAACGTTTCATTGTAACGGCTTGTGGTGTATTGTATATAATATAACGCTTAATACATTTTCTACATGACTTACTCTTTTCGAACCCTGGTTCTCCGTCACGGCATGCGCCTCTATATTTAATGGTAAGCGTTGACATACTTCTTGACCGTCCCAATACTTTTCCAACTCCATTCCTGTTAGTACTAACACTTAAATCAGTAGAAAAGTCCTCCATGCGATGTTTCTTATCCAGGTTGGCCGCAGAAGTTCTTCGGTTTCACATCATGGATTCGTCAATTTATTCTGTTTTCAGTAGTGGTTTCGTTCAATAACGAGTACTCATTTCGCTCAAATAAATTCTCATTCAAGTGCTAATTTCGGTCTATGAGTTCTCATCAAAGCTTACTATATTAGCAAGAGATTTTCTCATCTTCAGATCACTTTCGAGCCAACTGAAATTCATATACTGCTTGTAATCTTGGGGGCGGTCGATGGCGGTCGATGTCGGAAAAGCGAATAGTTATCATCTGTTCACGTTTAGCGCCTGGCCGAGTAAAAGGCTCATGAAATTCAGTCTCCAAATTGGTCATTGTCCTAACTGGAAACATTTAAACTCCTTTTGATTTTAGTAAGACCGCTAATGAGGCTCTGTTAGTGAGGTTGTTTATGTCGCGCGTCTGAGTTTCAAACCTTTTCACGTCGCAATTTCGGAAGGTCGAAGGTCGCTGTCGTAATTTCCCGTGAGCGGCTCGTCGTTCGTCGCCATTTCAGGTCCTTTATGTCGCCGTTTCAAGGCCACGTCGCTTGTCGAAATTTACCCCTAACAGGGCCTCGCTAATCGTCCTCTTAAGCTACAAAATCATTACAAACTCTGGCAACGGTACGATACACTTTCAGCGTGAACTTTCATCAACAGACTTCCGTGACTTCGGTCACGACAATTGTCGTCTTCATATCGGTGCCCCCGAGTTCTATCCGACTAATTACGAAGTGTGTCTACACTGGAGTGAGTGAGTGAGTGAGTGAGTGAGCGAGTGAGTGAGTGAGTGAGTGAGTGACAATTTGCATATCGGAGTCCCCACAAAAACTCGCAAATACGCTTCGCGTATCCACGAGTTAAAAAGAAAAGAAAAAAGCATTGTACAACACGAAAACATTTTATTTCATCAAAAGCGCGCGAATGACTGATAGCGAACCAATCAGAGCGCGCGATTTTGTATAATGACCTTAGTATTTATACTAATTGTTGTTATTATTACTTTCATAATTATTATCGTTATCATTATTACCATTACCATTATTATTATTATTATTATTATTGTTGTTGTTGCTATTGTCATAACGTTTTTGTTGTTTCTGCTACTACATCACCCACCTGGTTCTCCCTTGACGCCAGCAATACCGGCATCCCCTTGTTCTCCTTTGTCACCTTTGAAGCCACGTGGTCCAGGAATACCAGGATATCCTCTTTCTCCGATATCACCTGGTTCACCGTCCGCCCCAGGGGGTCCAATTTCACCCTTAGGGCCCAGTGGACCTATAACCCCGGTACTCCCCTTATCGCCTTTAGGACCGGGGTCTCCGTTTCTTCCTTGGTCGCCGTCTCTGCCAGGCAGACCGGGTTCTCCCTTCTTGCCGGGCTCGCCTAGGAACGAAAGAAATATAACTATCTTATCATTACTTCGATATCTACACATTAGCGCGAGAAAATATAGACGGTATTGGGCATTGATATCATCATACGAGATGATATCGAAAACAACCAATTAGCGGGCAGGATTTCTCAGCCCGTACAGAGAGAATATCGGTCCTCAGAGTACAGACCTCACTGCTCCATACTGTTAAGCTCTGGGTTCAATATTATCCCAGTATAGCTCTCGCTTGGTTAATAAGAAAGATGTAAATATGGAACCGAATTGCTGCTCCCCAGATGACACTCCAGAATTCTTATGAACCTCATAACAATACACGTGTACTATTTAAGGTTACCGTAAACCTTCGCAGGTGTCTTTAGCCAAAAAATTATTACCGCGCTGTCTTAAATACAACCACTACAAATTATATATCAATGTCAAGGTTATAGAATGCTCTATTCGATAAAAATTGTTTCGTTTCAATTGTTCTTAATAGTAAGGCGAGCGCGACCTAAAAGCGCGAAACGACCGACGTCCCTTTGAGCGAATTTATCGGGTATCAAACTCAACCGCGTAAACAAAACTACTGCATTATATCATTCACAAGGCATCAATCATCAAAACCGTGTCAGGGATTTCCGTTTTTTAAAATTGATCTCCCGCAATGGCCATTGTTGTGAAAGGTATCGGTAAATTTTTGATCATCAAAATTGACAGAAAAATTGCGAAGCAACCAATGGGAATATCAAAAAAGCCTCACACGGTGTTGAAGATTAGTGCCTTGTGATTTATATAATGCAGAAGTTTAGATTCTGCGGTCGAATTCCATACAGGATTAATTCGCTCAAAGAGACGTCAGCCGTTTTGTGCTTGTGGGACGCACTCTCCTTGCGGTTTGAAAAAATAAAAGCGAAATAATTTTTGGCGGATAGTGCATTTAATTAGCTTTTTATTGATATATAGTTTGTGGTTGTTGCGTTTTAAGCAGCGCGCAGATGATTTTTTCGCGAAGGACACTCACGAAGGTATACGGTAACCTTAACTCAAAATACACACCAGCAGGGCCGGCGGGTCCATCGTCTCCCTTGGGGCCAATAATGGTATCACCCTTCTCTCCAATATCGCCCTTAAAACCAGGAGGTCCGGGGGGTCCAGGGTCACCTGTTGGTTTCATAACAATAAGGGTTAAATGAAACTTCAAGCAGAAAAATTTATCAAGCGAGTTGAAGTGAGTTGTGGAAGCACGAAAAACGGCAATGACAACGAACTTTTTCTTGTGGAAAGTAAAATTACGGAATTTTTTTTGAAGCTGGGATAAGCTCCGGCGGTGTGCGCTTTAAGGCTCGTGTGCTGCGCCTTCGCCTGTCAAACAGATTCAATCTAATGGGCAGTTCATGAAGGACACCAATCTCCTGATCCAATTATCAGATTCCCACAGGGAATTTAAGTATATCATATGGTTCAATTTTATCCTTGGTTTAAATTCTATATTCCTTTGTTACAAACTCATTATCGCACATTACCATATCAAAACACAGAGGAATACAGAATTTAAACCAAGGAAAAAAACTGAACCACAACATATATACCTATCTACCTACCTACTTACATACCTACTTACCAACCCACCTACCTACATATCTATCTATCTACCTACCTACCTACCTACCAATCTACCTACCTACCAACCCACCTACCTACCAATCTATCAACCTACCAATCTACCTACCTACCAATCTACCTACCTACCTACCTATCTACCAATCTATCTACCTACCAATCTACCTACCAACCAATCTATCTACCAACCAATCTATCTACCTACCAATCTACCTACCTACCTACCTGCTTACCTATCCAATTACCTACCTGTCAACCTACCTACCTACCTACCTATCTATCTATCTACCTATCTACCAATCTGTCTACCTACCAATCCACCTACCTACCTACCTACCAATCCACCTACCTACCAATCTACCTACCTACCAATCTACCTACCAATCTATCTACCTACTAATGTATCTACCTACTAATCTATCTACCTACCTATCTATCTACCTATCCAACTACCTACCTACCTATCTATCTACCAATCTATCTATCTACCTACCTACCAATCTATCTACCTACCAATCTATCTACCTACCAATCTATCTACCTACCAACCCACCTATCCAACTACCTACCAATCTATCTATCTATTAATCTACCTACCTACCAATCTACCTACCTACCTACCTACCTACCAATCTATCTACCTACCAATCTACCCACCTACCTACCAATCTATCTACCTACCAATCTACCCACCTACCTACCAATCTACCAACCTACCAGTCTATCTATCTACCTACCTATCTATCTACCTATCTACCTAACTACATATCTAATCTGCTTTCTAGAATCTTCTACGTAAAAAAAGCGAGAACAACGGCAAGTGTCCCAAACTGTTTTGGCCAGGATTGCAGCTACCCACCTATCTATCTACATACCAATCTACCTACCTACCTACCTACCAGCCTGCCGACATCGATGGAGTAACCTTTACTGACCTGGGATGCCGATGGGTCCAATATCGCCTGATGTACCGGGTTGGCCGGGCAAGCCGTCCCTGCCTCGATCTCCTTTGTCGCCCTTTTCACCACGTTGCCCATTTTGACCAGGAATTCCAGGCTGTCCAGGAGGTCCTTCAGGACCTGCCGCCCCTTTGTCACCTTTAGGACCATCGTCACCTTTAGATCCCCGGGGGCCTCTTATTCCTGGGTCTCCCTGGGGTCCCTCGTCACCTGAACGAAGCACAAAACACAACGTTTGCGAATTGGATCAGTGGTCTAAGCCGATGACTGTTTGGTTTTATGACGCAATCCTTCTAGAATTCGTTACTTCGCTGTTGTCACGCATTCTTTGCAAAGGTTCTGTCTGCTCTGCCACGCATTTATCCCAAACACTGCTTTAGCTTTATGACGCATTCCTATAGACGTTGGTCACTCTCCTTCAAGATCGTTCCTTCGCTTTTGTCACGCATTTTTTTTTTCAAACTTTCTGTCTGCTCTGTCACGCATACTTTCCCAACACTGCTTTAGTTTAATCACGCATTGCTTCAGACATTTGTTGCTTATCTACCCACAGCCAAATTTTCCCTTAGCATAGCATAGGATTCTCCATTTTCCTAACTCATCACTTAAGGTACCGTTCCTTTTTTACGAGGGAGGGGGGAGTCTGGTGGGACTTTGCGGGGGGGGGGTTAATCGAAAAAATCAGGGAAAGGGGGGGTCACATGAAATATATTACCATTTCTTTTGTCATGTTTTAATTCGAAATTGACTTCTCTTTCTTTGATTGGGGTGTGTGTGTGTGTGGGGGGGAGGGTCATGTGAAAAAACTGGCAAGCTGAGGGGAGGTCATGCAATTTTTAAATGGTGCTTTCCGAATCACACCAGCACCCCCCCACCCTCCTTAATAAAAAATGAATGGTCCCTAACGGTTCCGAAAATTCCTACCCGTGTCATTAATTTTTCACCTATGTTCCCACGGTCTTTTAAATCGTATCGCTTTTTCAAGCGCTCCTCTCTGGAGAAATGCAAACGTAACCACACAGAAGAATCCTAAGAAAGCTGTGTATTTCTCTTTAAACCAGGCCATAGAATGTAATCAGAATGCAGGAGAGCCATTGTCTATTTGTCGGTATTCCACCGAACATTCCCGTCGATCAGTGCAATTGAACGGTATCACGCCTTCCCATCGTGCGTTGCGATTCTCGGCAGTTTGTTTCATCTGTTGTTTGTATTTTCTATGGGATGGTATAAAGGTTCGGGTATATACCAAGAAAATACAAGTGACTCCTGGGATATTCCACGGGATACCACTCGAAAGCGTTGTATAACTAGTATAAATACAACCGGAAGGTTTTTTTTAACCCACCTTTAGGTCCTTCTGGGCCCGTTTCTCCTTGGGGTCCAGGCGGTCCAGGCGGTCCTTGAATTCCAATGCCAGGCTCTCCTTGATCTCCTTTGGCCCCATCTTGGCCAGGCTCACCATCCTGCCCAGGAGTTCCGGGTTCTCCTGCGTCGCCTTTTTGTCCCTCTGGGCCTCTGTTACCCTTATCTCCTTTTTCTCCAACGACCCCTTTCTCTTGAGCTGGGTCCCAGGCATCACCTATGTCACAAACGGGTACGTTTTTTTTACGGAGAGGTCATGAAATTCTTTTAGAAAACTGTCCTAAGAAAGTACGCGCGCTGATTGGTTAGAATTCGTGTTTCTATAACTCGATAGAAACACAGAACTAGCACGAGCTGTTGACGTAATGATGACGCGAACAAAGAGAATTTACATTTTTCTTTTTTTCGTCGCAGTGTTTTTTTAAAAGAAACAGAAAAGATGTTCTTCGTGTTTCTATCGAGTTTTAGTATAAATCTACTAGCGTTCTATCACAAATGCCGCGCTCTGATTGGCTACGCTACCCACTATCTATTCTGTGATAGATAGTGAGTAGCGTACTGGCGGCCGCTTCTTCACGTTTTCGAAGTATTCGTGAAGAAGATTTAGACAGTTTACAGGGTCGAGGTTGTTCCAGAAAAGACAAAGTTTTGAACGACTAGTAGATTTATACTAAAACAATTAAATTATTCGCTCTTGATTGCTATGCGTGATAGTTGACTCGGGCTGCGCCCTCGTCAACTATCACGCGATAGAAATCTCGAGCTCATAATCTAATTGTTTAATAGAAACACTCGTGAAAGTTTGCGAGAACTCGAAAAAGCTATGGAAACACTCGCCTGCGGCTCGTGTTCCCACAGCATTTCTCGTTCTCCCAAACTTCCACTCGTGTTTCTATTAAACAGTTAGATTATGAGATCGAGATTTCTATCACGCATAGAAATGGAGAGCGAACAATCTTATTGTTTTAGTATAAATCTACAAGTTGTTCAAAACTTTGTCTTTTCTGAAACGGCCTCGACCAGTAAACTGTCTAAATCTTGTTCACGGACACTTCGAAAATGTGAAGAAGCGGCCGCCATTACGCTACTCACTATCTATCACAGAATAGATAGTGAGTAGCGTAGCCAATCAGAACGCGGTATTTGTGATAGAACGCTAGTAGATTTATACTAAAACTTGATAGAAACACGGAAAATGTTTTCTATTTCTGAAATATCTTATATCTCAAATCTTACCGACCGAAAAGCATGACTTTGTAACTCTACTTCCACAAAAATTGATATGACACAAATACGAGAAAAGTTCATAGAAAATCTGAAAACATTGCACAAGCCTGAGCTTTGCCGAGACTTGGGAGATTGGATTGAAAAGTGCTACGTTCACACGCTAAGCTGTTTTGAAACGGCAGATAAAAATCTTTAAGTTGGTAACGACCTTGATTGAACTCAGGATAGGGGAATTAATTTTAACTATAGATAAACCGTTTAATGCTCATCTTCAACCGACACAAAACAATTTTTGTAAACCTTTATTAAGCGGACACCGAGGGACCGTTCTTACGAGGGAAGGAGGCTGGTGTAATTCGGTAAGCACCATTGAAAAATTGCGTGATCCCCCTTAAGCGGTAACTTTTTCGAATGACCTCCCCCACAAAAATTTCTAATACAACAGAGAGCACAAGAGAAGTCAATTTCGGATTAAAACATTTTGACATAAAAGTATTGCTAAAATATTTCACGTGACCCCCCCCCCCATCCCCTAAGCGGTTTTTTTTGCATGCCCCCCAATCCCACCAACCTCCACTCCCTCGTAAAAAATGAACGAACCCCGAGAATGTACTGAGGGTGTCCGCTTAACAGGGGTTTTCACTGTTAAAGAAACACTGATCAGTAGTAAACTAAACACGATATTACACAGCACCTTTAGATCCCTTTGGACCCTCAACACCCTCGGCCCCTGGTACTCCTTTGTCTCCTTTAGCACCCTTGATGGGATCAGGGCCAGGAATGATTAGTCCGGATTCACCCTTTGCACCTTTACTGCCCGGTTCGCCCTTAACGCCAGGAAAGCCATCACTGCCATCAAAACCTCTTTCGCCCTGTTAAAGTTAAATAGCAAGAGAGAAGACGCGTTGCGTGTGGCATTGTTGTAATTACTAATTTACTACAGATAAGCTAAAGAACCTGTGTGGAATCAGTGAGGAGGCAACATGGCAGAACGGTTAAACCAGTGGACTTGCAATCCGGGGACCCAAGTTCAAGTTTTGTCCTCAATCACGTTTGTAAATAGCCAACCGGTTCGCATTCAGCCAGTTGGCATTCTTCACCCTTTTTGATTTTCGGCTGAATTATTCGTTTCACTCATATGCTCGGCCTCACTAGAGGGTAAGTAATTGTACACTTGTTTTACCTCAGACAACCATGAGTGAATCACAGATTACTGAGTATGTGATGAAAAAACGATGCACAGCCGTCTGAGACAAATCAGGCATTCCTCTAAACAGAAAATGGTAATTTGTTATCCTTAACCGACTACCAGCTATCAAACTAAGCCTGCTTTCATATCAGTCCTTTTTCATCACTACACCTTATTCCTTCATTTCAATGATTTAACTACTTCAAAACTGACACCTTCACGGGCCCGCGGAAAGTTTGTGCTAATCATCCCAGGCCAAGTTAAGAGAATTTCAGGCCAGATCCATTAAATTTTTGAAACGTTTTTCACATTCTCAGACACCAGAGTACAAGAAACGACTGGAATAAACGGTACTACGGTTATTCCTGTTCCCTTAGGAAGTGTTTTTTTTGTTCTTCTTAAACCGACGCTGGAAACTGCATCTTAATGGAACGCGCGCGGAGAACTATTTAAAGATCTGTCCTGGATTTTAAGTTCTTTTATTACATATTTTTTGTTGTCTTTTTCTATAATAAATTATTGAGCTCTTTGATGCGAATGACACCCTCGGAGTGCATTACCAGGTCATTTCCAAGCAAACAGATGACGAGAATCGAGAAAACTATCAACTGAAGTACTTTGAAGATCAAATTCTCTAAAGTGGAAAATAAGACAGTGTGTGGTACTGACTAGAGAGATTACAGCCCAGATTTTGAGAGTTACGCAGACCGAGAGGTGGAAGTGCAAACGGCATCCACCCTCTACTGAGTTCAAAATTATACATCATACCTTTCTTCCAGGAGGACCGGCAGGGCCGTCTGGTCCGGTAAATCCGACTTCTCCGGGACCTCCGGGTGGACCGGGATCACCCCTCACTCCATTGCTCCCAGGGTCACCTTTAGCTCCTTTGACACCAGCCGTTCTTATGACTTCACCTTTGCTACCCTTGGGACCCGGACTGCCCAGATCTCCCTGGTCACCCCTCTCGCCCTGTACACGAAAAAAGAAAAGTAATCAATGTATTATGCTGAACTCTCAGCCCAGCAGCAAGAGGCCGAGCAGGTCTCAAGAAACTGTGCCATAACCAGCAAGCCTGGCGGATCACACACTGTCTTTGCCATAATACGCCAAAATACCCTTGGCCGCCTTACAAAATTCGTTATTTTCCTATATTAGGAAATCCTTAATAACCAGCCCAGCAGCTGCAGTGTATCGACAAGACAAACGCTAGGGGCTGGTTAGTTAAACAAGGCTTTATACCGGACCTGACAAAACCATTGTCTAAATTGAATTTGAGCTGCCCTACTTTAACCTTCCAATCTCGTTTTTACCACACAAGAATAAGGGGCCGTTCATTTGTTACGAGGGAAGGGGGACTGGTGGGATTCAGGAAACACCATTTAAAAATTGCATGACCCCCCTTGAAGCGGTAATTTTTTCGGATAAATCCCCCCTATCAGAGAGCACAAATCAAAAGGAAGAGAAGTCAATTTCGGATTAAAACATTATGACATAAACGTTTTTCTAAAATATTTGACGTTTGCTTTAAAGCAGATTTTTTCGCATGCCCCCCACCCGTAAAACCTGGTCCCTATGAAGTTAATGCCTGCTCACTGAACATCAATAAGTTTCAACAAATCAATCACTAAGCTTCGATCCCTTCCAATTCTAATTACATGACGGCTTTAGTTGGGCACCGTTTAATTAACGAGCCCTAGGTTATCACTGGAATGCCTAGCAGATAACTGTACTTAAGAAAAAACAGGAGCGTAGCTAGGGGGGGCTCCTGGGGTGCCCGTGACCCCCCCCCCCGTAGGCCTTCTTTTGAGCAAACAACCTACAATATTCAGTTGGTTAGAAGCTTTTTTGTAGGCTTGTCCTGCCCACTATAGTACTCTCACTGCTCATCCCAAAACTGTAACATAAAGTAAAACATGCACGGCGTGGAGGTCGACATGACAATCTGGTGAGTAGCTTCTGTGACCTCCCCCTTTGAAAAATCCTGGCTTCCCCCCTGAAAAACTATTTCACGAGGGACAGCCTTGCGGGCCACCTTGAGGTGAACTAAAATCTTACCGGATCTCCAGGACGCCCACTACGGCCAGGAGGGCCAGGTTGTCCCGGATCTCCATCGGCGCCAGGCGCGCCCGGTGGACCGACTAATCCATCTTCACCAGGGGCTCCTCTTCCACCTGGGCCACCTGGGGCTCCTTGGGGACCTGGAGAACAATCCCCACACTCTTCACCTTTCGCACCTTTGCTTCCTTCAGGGCCTTGTTCACCCGGAGGTCCTTGAGGACCCTGCTCTCCTTGAGGCCCTGGAGGTCCATACTGACTTTCACCTTAAGACATGAAGAGCAGACATTACTTAGTCATAACTGATAAAATAAAGATTAAATTTTACCTAAGAAAAGTCTGGCAATGGGATACTGTTCCTGTAACAATGAATGGAATTATTAAAGAAATAACTAGAAACTGTTATTCTTTGCTAGCCAGAGGTGGCCATGCAAGTGCTACTGTATATTTCAAAGGCTAAAAAGTACAAGCCTCATGATCACTTTAATGAGGAAGAAAACACTTGTTGTAAAGGAAAATGGCAACACTGCAAACACAAAGCGTCCTTTGCGGTTGGCCTTTCTCATAAACATGATGCTTAATCTTTCTGATAACATAACTCAATTTTTCCACTTAAGTATGCATTATCCAAATCCATTGCCTTTGCTAACTGAGTATCTAAACAGCACCTTCCATGACTAACTTTCCCTTACCAGCAGGGCCAGGAAATCCTCGATCGCCCTTTTCCCCTGCTGGGCCACGCAAGCCTTTTTTGCCATCCATACCGGGGGGGCCTTGCATGGATATACCACGTGCACCTTTTTCCCCTTCAGGTCCTGGAGGGCCTTGCAGTCCCTCTTTTCCGGGGGGTCCTTTCATACCTGGTTCACCTGTGGAATCATTCAGATACAGTTTAACGTGATCCCTCAGTAACACCTTACTTGCGCTGATGCGCCGTGGTGTTGCTTAACAAATTAACCGCTGTTTCACCCTTGTTAACTCGACCACCGCTTACCCTGTCTGAATAACAACCCTTCATATCTCGCAAGTGTGGAAAACCGGATAGTCTCCTTCGCAGCCGCTGTCAGGCAACGCTTCTCCTTGGTGCGAAGAAGCATTGCATGAGGAGCTAGACAACGACTGAAAAGAAGATTTAAAAAAAACCTGATACCCAAACCTGTTTCTTTAATTTCCATTGAAGGTTTAAGTTATCAGGAAGGCAACTGCACTTGAAATAAAGGGCAAAAAGGAATACGGGTAACGCTCAGTAAGACACATTATCATTCAGAGCCACTGCTTTGCTATTGGTCAGAGATACAACAATGATAGTACTTGTCTTTTCAAGTAAAGTAAGTGGCTTTTTAGAAGGTTGATGTTTATGTTAAAAGTCATCTCGAAAAGGGAAAAATATTTCGTACTTTTCAAAAATTAATCAGTTTACTATTCACTATTACTTTATTGAGTTATGATCGCCTGGAGGCCAAAATTCAACCTCATATGAACAACTGTTAATTTTCACAACTAATTATCACATATGATAGTTCACTCGTAAGCCCCAGGTACCAGGCACCCATCCTGCTCGTAGATAGCAAAACGGACACAATTTAAATTAATAAAAATTATGAAACTATTTTAATATAATATGAAAATGTCATATACGTGCACTGCAGTAGAAAGATATGACTATGTTGCTTACTTAAATCTTTCATTAATTTTAATATCTTTCTACCGCAGTGCACATATATTGTATTTTCATAAATTATATTCATTTCTTCATCTTCTACGGGAACAGTACAAACTCACAAATGACCAGCTCCCAGTTGGCTAGATAGCTCAGTTGGTTGGAGCATTGCACAAGTATCACAAGGTCGTTGGTTTGAGTCGCGCTCAAGCCTAAATTTTTTCAGGTCTCATCTTGGTAACTGACTATGGTTTTTACATAACTGTGAGGATCTTTGATTTATTAAATATTAAATAAACATGTTACCTGCAATGCCAGGGCCACCTGGAGAGCCTGCAGGTCCAGGATCTCCCTTAGATCCTTCAGGTCCAGGAGGTCCAGCATCGCCTTTTCTTCCCAATGCACCCTTTGGCCCAATAAACCCTTTCATTCCAGGCATTCCAGGAGGACCAATAAGCCCCTGATCACCAACAGGGCCCTGTGGACCAACTCCAGGAGGACCCTAAAAGGACAAAAATACATTTACATAGCTATCCACAATGGGTTTGGCCTATACAAATGGATTCTGTGGGCAAAATTAAACTTGGGGAAAATGGACAGAGCTGTTTAAGGCAATCCCAGCTTCCCTGACAGGAGGCAGCACATAGCCTAGTGGTGTGCACACTGGACTGGTCATCCCAGGTTCAACTGCCACCCTGATCACTAGCTAGATTTGTAACATGGCCATCCCAAGTTTCAAATCTTTGACCATCATTTGAACATAACAAATTAACAGTTGATTACTACCAGAACAAGGTAGCTAGTCATTATAGGCAAACCCAGCAACCCAAAGGTCACATGTCAGAGACTGGACTCCCACTTCAAGTTGGGATAGAAGAGCATGTATTGCAATGAAGAAGTGTTTTTTTTTCTACAAGACTGAACAGATTTTCAAACATCATTCATTAGCTGTTAAGATTTGAGTGGCTGTGAGGCAAAGGTTGGGGGAAGCCAATGATGCTGATGGCTTGATAACATCAAAGACTGCACAGGAAGATCACTGGTTGAATGCACAAAAATCTATGGAACTAGAAGGCAATGAAGGAGGCTGGTGCAGGAGTCTTCTGTGGTCCCAGACACTTGGCAATGAGTATGGGAGCAAAACAAACAAACAAACAAAGAGAGATGGGAGGTTTACATTTAAGTTGACATAACTTCTTAAGCTTCTACACTAAGGGTGCATCTTTTGTTATGATCTGTACTTGCAATTGTGGTACATAAAAGAAACCGATGCATTGTTGTCCAAAGTGGTTTCCTCAGTTCTTTTGATGCTTCGTGATCTGTGTGATCTTGGGTCACAAATCCAAATCTGGATCATACTGAAGGAATGCACCCCACGGGTCAGGAGATGTTGAACTTACTGTGTCCCCCTTAGGACCAGGTTGACCAAAATCACCAGCAGGACCCTGGGGACCTCGAGGTCCTTCGTCGCCCTTTTCTCCTGGGTCACCTGTTTCACCTGGTGATCCCTATTTTAATAAACACAGACACTTAATCACTACAAACATTTTTTATGCTTCCATTAACTTTCCTGTCCTATTTTTTCTCCTGAATAGTTGTGAGCAAGGACAACAATAAAACATCTAATAATACTAATAATAATAATAACAATAATAATCATCACCATAATCACAACTATAACAAAATTCTCAAATCAGATTGGCTATCAACTGCCCTGATTTCAGCCTTAATAGGACAGTTAAATAGGATAGTACACATCATGCCTAAGTAATTGGACAGCTAGTACATCATATACATGCTTAAATGGCTTTTTTTCGCTTCTAGCAAAAAAAAATCTTGGAATTTCTTATGTTTTGATTTAAAAAAAGAGCTTTATATACCACAAATTTTGTTAAAGTTATGATTAATTGATAACAGAACTTTGTGTTGTGCAATTTGGTCTGTAATCATACTCATGATTAAACAAATTGGACTCCTGCTATGGGGTAATCTGATTGTGTTATCACTCGTATGATTACAGACCGAATTGGACTCCACTAAGTCCTGTTACCAATACTAATAATAATCACAATCACAATAATAATATAACAATTAAAAACTGGGATACCACCTAGCATCACTACCCTTCAAAAGTCTGCATTACTAGGAACTGCTGGTATTCTGCAAAAAGATCTCTCTGTCTAAGGTCTTTGATTTGATAGGAAGCATATCAAAAAAGATCACTGGTCACTGAAGATATGGCTATGCAAAAGAGGAGATAACAAGTACATATACAGGAATACAAACACTTTACCAAAAGGATAATCATGCAGTCTTAAAAAGAAAAGCTAAATGCTGAATATGACCACACAGTCATAATTATTAAGCCTCAAAAACAGAATTATCTGTCAGATTTCAGTTGGCCACAGTTAAGTACACTTCCTAGGAATTGCTGTGATACATTTTAAAGATCCACAAAATAACAGTTTCTTACAACTTCGCCTATTGGACCTGGCTCTCCATCTGCACCTGTTGCACCCTTGAAAAAAAAAAAGAAGCACCAACATTCATTCAGTTAGTCTCAGTCAATAAAAGCCCAAAGAAAGTACTTGGTCAATAGGCACCTATCCTGACTTCACGCTTAGTCAATAAAACATATTTAGAAAACAGTCCTAAGAAAGTACGCGCGCTGATTGGTTAGAAATCGTGTTTCTATAACTCGATAGAAACACAGAACTAGCACGAGCTGTTGACGTAATGATGACGCGAGCAAAGAGAATTTACAGTTTGATAATCAAAGCTAACAAGTTGCTTTTCTTTTTTTCGTCGCGGTGTTTTCTAAAAGAAATAGAAAACATGTTCTTCGTGTTTCTATTGAGTTTTAGTATAAATCTACTAGCGTTCTATCACAAATGCCGCGCTCTGATTGGCTACGCTACTCACTATCTATTCTGTGATAGATAGCGAGTAGCGTAATGGCAGCCGCTTGTTCACGTTTTCGAAGTGTCCATAAAGAAGATTTAGACAGTTTACTGGTCGAGGCTGTTCCAGAAAAGACAAAGTTTTGAATGACTAGTAGATTTATACTAAAACAATTAGATTATTCGCTCTCGATTTCTATGCGTGATAGTTGACTCGGGCTGCGCCCTCGTCAACTATCACGCGATAGAAATCTCGAGCTCATAATCTAATTGTTTAATAGAAACACTCGTGAAAGTTTGGGAGAACTCGAAAAAGCTGTGGAAACACTCGCCTGCCGCTCGTGTTCCCACAGCATTTCTCGTTCTCCCAAACTTTCACTCGTGTTTCTATTAACTCGATAGAAACACGGTACATGTTTTCTATTTCTTAACTACAGATGGTTCTCACCATGCACTTGCTTAGGTAGCATAAGCAAGCAAGTAATAACACCTGAAATTTGTAAACAAATGAACCTTCTACAGGATATTATTTTGATATTCTACCAAGCTTTGTTAATTAATACAAGAGAACCCAGGTATAGAATAAATATAAGGAACTTTTTGCTCCCTTTTCAAGGCCCCAAACCATTTAATTCCCTTACCCCTGAAATGCAAACACTTCTAGTATTGCTGTTTTCACATCTAAACTTAAGTCGATTCTCCTAGCATAAGCATATTTTCAATTTTCTTTTTTTTGGCCTCTCTTTTTATCCTAACAAATGATTGGTTTTGTCAGTAAAGATATACTTACATATTTAAGTGATCTAGCCTACAGATGACAGTATTTCATGTCTAACTCAAAAATATTTGAAAAGGTACATAAGCCTTACAAAAGCCTTATTTGCTTCCCTGGGCTCACTGGCCTTGTAGTCTTGATATTTCATATCAACTTATTTATTTATCTATTTATGTCAAAATAAAGAAAAGAAAGGATAAAAAGAGAACTTGAACTTATAAAGTCCCATGTCCTCATGAAGTTCACATTACATTTAACTCAGTTTTACTCAGCTAACTCAAACTCAGATAACTCTAATTCCCCACTAACTCAAGCTGAATTTTGTTTCCTTTGATCTGACAAAATTTACTCTGATAATTCAATTCTGGTTCTTTATTGTACCACCAGCACCCATTGAAATGTCCCATTAGCTCTTCTTGTCATGTGATCGGATTTTAACACTAAAACTAACACTAAAGCAATTTGCTTTTTATTTATAATGATAACCATGCAAAATTTCAATTTGCTGATTGGCTGAAAGCACATTTATTAATCCCAAACTGAATGCAGAAATTTTTTGCATGTATATTATTTAAGTAATCAAATGACTTCGAGTGCAATTTTGAATAAATAAGCACTTATAAATGTTTTAAAGACAGTAGATTGCACTTGCCCTGCCGGCTCATTCCATTTTTTCAGTCTTTGACAAATTTCCTTGTGCTCATTTATTCCAACTTGCACTCAAAACCATTTGATTACCTATGCGTACAACAAACAGATCACCTATTTGAGTTATTTCCCAGTCTTATGACACATACTGTAAACTATCAATTATGAACATGGCAAATTGCATATTAATTTTCATCCATAATCGTTTTTTGTCTCCCTTCAGAGTTTGAGTTACCTTATCGCCCTTGTTTCCTGGCTCTCCCTTTGGTCCAGTTGGTCCTTGAAAGCCCCTAGGTCCCTGAGAATATAATCATATCTGTCTTGTTAACACTATATTCCCTGACTACTGAGGATAGATCCTTCTCAGTCACACCTGTCAAACTCTTCAACTCATTACGTATCAGCATCAGAAATGCCAGGACTTTTAACCCTTTCACTCTTACTTAACAGATTTTCCTCTGTTTAACCCCAGACGATTTTAGTCGTCAAATGGAGACCCCTTGGGAGTGAAGAGGTTAAAACCTTAACCCTTTCACTCTCAAGAGCGACTTTCGCCTCAAAATAGAGATTTTTAGATATGCTGTGGTTTAATTTTATCCTTGGTTTAAATTATATTTTCCTATGTTTCAAACTCATTATCATAAATTACCATACCAAAAACCAAAGGAAAATAAAATTTAAACCAAGGAAAAATTGAACCACGACATATACATTCCTTTGGGAACTGAGGGCCAGTAGACAAGCTATTTCAACAACTTTCTCACATCTCCATGGTTCCATAGTTGCTATTGTTACAAAATGGATTGCACCTTTGAACTACAAAAGGCATTCAACTTAAATACTCAAGTTAGGTACTTCACTGGTGTTCGAATTTACAAAATGAACAGAACATCACAAGGCTGCTTGGAAATAAAGAAAAGGTAAATGTGCAGCACGCAACCATCAAGTTATGGCCACACATGGGAGATGCTCAAGGGGCTGTCAAGAGCAACCCTAGCTTCTTGAAAGCTTAGTAAACGTCCTTAATGTATCCATAACTTGATGGTTGCACATCTACTGCGTTTACCATTTCTTTTATAACATAAGACTTCACAACTTCACAATGTGACGTCAGCATGCAACCGATGGCCAAATGGATCGAGCATATCATATCATAGTGTGGGCTTTCCTAAAGTTGCGTTACAACACAAAAATTTCTCTTGTGATGTTTTAAAACAAAAAAAATGTTTTAAAACATTTTACTCAAAGGGAAATTTCATATAGTTATATAAGATTCTCAATATCTTCTTGAATACACTGCTGAGTGACATATTTACTTACAGTATTTCCAGGTTCACCAGGTTCTCCCGGCTCACCTCTTACTCCTTTATCACCCTGAAAGTCACATTCAAATCTTTATTGCAAAGAGGACTAAGAACATGAATTGTATTTCCAAAGAATTAAATCATGTTATTAGAATACTGTGCTGTATCTTACCTTGTCTCCTGTGTCTCCTTTGGGTCCCTAGAAAGAAATATGAAACATATAACAAGAATAAGAAACAAATTACACATCGCAAAAAAATAATAATACATACACGCAGATATTTTATTATTACTGTCCGTTAAAAATCGTTTAACTTGCTTTGTCACCTTTTCCCTGGATTTGCTTTACTTGAAAATATTGATAATGCCCCTTGAACAATGGATAACTACATACCACACAGAACTCATTTCAAACCATTTAATCTGTCTAGAAAACTGATTGAACACAATATCTATTCAACTCAAACTTGCGAACAATGTACTGTAGAAAGGTAGATGAAATCAAGCACAGTGACATTTGGGGATGTGATGAAATGTTGCTCAGTCAGAAACAGAAAAAAGCTTTTTATATATCATATTGATATGTTTGATGAAAAAAGAAACACTGATTTTATATTTCTTCATATTCTGTTAACCTGCCACTGGTGCCATTACTTAGAGGAGATTTTTACTTGTAGCATGAATTGCCATTTTTTGTGTCACAAGTTGGTATTTGTGAGGTTGTCAATTTGAATCCAGTCCTGGCCTGACATTGCGTCATGCTACATTGCTATTGCTAAGATTCCTCAAAGAGGATCAAATCTCATAATGACACTGCAAATATCTAATGCATTTCACAGACTCGCATTGTTCTTTTTTTGAGGGGGGGGGGGGTCAGGGTGACAAAATAATTGGGTTATTCCATAGTTCCTCTTCAACCCCAACATCGTTTGAAACATTGTTAAGGACATGAAGAACTACCCTTTTGAATGTTTTCACCAATCAATTCATGGTGGTCAAGAATCTTCAACGTTAGACATGATTAAAAACAGGATGTCTTTCAGAGTAAGGCATACACTTACAGGTACCACAATTGTGGAATTCTTATCAAGTGACCCAATTGGGCGAGGTGCTCCTTTTTCTCCCTTTACTCCCTGGTCTCCTTTCTGACCATCTGGACCAGTTGTTGTGATACCTTGAAGGCCCTAGGATTATGAAAGAGCATTTGATTGATTTAAATATTTCTTTCAAGGAATTTATTAGCCTATGTTTTGTTTACAATGGTTTGAAGATTTTTTGTTCATTCTACTGTCTCAGACATTTTTGTAATCTTTTATAATCTTTTATAATTGTTTACACATATATCACTGCATCCATTAAAAATAACCCATGAGCTTACCACCAAAGAATTTTGTCTGCAGAGAATCCAAAATATATCACCTTATCTCCTTTTGGACCAGGAGGACCTGGGAGGCCATCATCTCCTTGTGGACCAGGTGGACCCTGGACTCCAGCAGTACCTTTGTCTCCACGTTGACCCTAGGAACAACATTGATTTCAATAGTGTTCGATTAATAAACAATCATTTACCAAATAGTAATTTTCCATTACTATGTTTAAAAAAAGGAACTGCCACAAATGAAAAAAAAAATTAAAAAAAAGAAGAAAAGAAAAGCTTGAGGCTCCAAGGCCAAACACATGTGACAATTTGGATGGAAAAAATGTAGAAAAGAACTACATGGAGTTCCTAATTTAATAAGACAGAAGTGCACCGTAGTTATTTTTCCATTTCAATAAGCATTGAATTTCTGAGAAACTGGGTATCAAGATTTTGACCTACCTAACCAGACAGGCTAACCTACTTAACAAATGAGCAGCATGTACCAGGAAAACTGCTAATTTTGCATGACTTATATCTCTAAAGTGGAACACCCAAATTAAAAAGGAACTACAGGGCACAAATTATATTGCAGAGCCCATGCAAAATTTAAGCTCAAAAAGACCATTCTTAACCTCTACAACCACATTGTCACAGATGTTAGTGTCTCTTTGGAGGCTTCGATCAGAAATAACATAAGCATCCTAAAAACAGTCTGAATTTATCTCAGCCAAGACCCTACGAGGCGTTATAAATTATTCTGTTACCTCATTCATTTACATCGTCTGGAGAGAAACAAGCAGTCTCCATTTAAGAACTGCAGGACTTAATTAATATAAAAACCCTGAAGAAATGGTACAATTAACCCTTTAAGCCCCAAGGGGTCTCCCTGTGATGAATAAAATCGTCTGGCATTAGCCAGAGTAAAATCGCCTGGCGTTAGCCAGAGTAAAATCTGTAAAGATACTGTCGGGGCTTAAAGGGTTAACATATACACATGTTTTAATTCAAATTTCAACATGAGAACTGTTAATTAGGAACTCACTGGAATTCCTGGAGGTCCAGGAGGACCCACATCTCCCTAAAACATAAATGGGATTAACATTAGAACATCTAAACAAATTTAGTGAAAGATGTACTTTTCAGAATGTCACAGGCAACCTTGGAAAAAGCAGATTCAAGTTCTCCCAATCTGAGTCAAACCTTATGACCTTCCAAGTACTTACATGTAAGTTAAGATACTCTAATGTTTTACTAGTAAATCGCTTTGAGTACCAAGTTGCACTTCAACTCCTGTACGCACCAGTAGATCCTGTTGTTACCGGTAAGTTCAGCGATAAATTATAACAAAACAAGTAAATAAGTTTTACACAAAAGACACTTATTAAATTTTCACCATTTTAGTCATAAAGACATTCAAATCTTCAGCAAATTAATTGTTATCTTCCACTACACAACACAGTAGAAAATAACCATACTGACCAATTAAACATTATTAAACAAGTTCTAGGGGGAAACATATCGAATAAAAGTCTTGATTCTGGTGTTCATGCAATACAGTCTAACAAATACTGTAATACATGCGATTCAGTCCAACAAAACATTTCAGTCAAAGCCAGTTATCACTGCGGTTCTAATAAAACGCAATTTCACAACGATTCTAGTCTTTTTTTTGGGGGGGGGGAGGGGGGCGCTTATTCAATTTTTGGTCTTCTTAGGAGGGCGCTTATTCGAGATGGGCACTTACTTGACATACGGCACTACTTCGATTAAATATGGTAGCTTAATCATGATGCCAGAGCATGTTTTCTAATTACTATAACTTACCTTAGGGCCAAATGAATCAATAAGAGATTCTCCTTTTTCTCCTTTTGGGCCAACACCACCAGGTAAGCCCTAGATAGATGGATAGATAGTTTATTAAAATAAATACACGTGCAGCCACAGGCAGCTGAATTGCATATTTACAAATAAATCTAAGCTAAGAATAGAATAATTTACTATATATCAATATTAAAAATTCATAAATATAGTATCTAAAAAACATTAAAATTGACTCATTTACTTGTACTTCAGGCACAAAAACAGAATAAAAGTGCACTTAAAACGGGCCATCTTCTACCTTGGAAGTGCAAAGTTTCCGTGATTTCTCAGTGACTAATTTTATTGGCTTCAGTTAGTAACTTGTTAAGTTTGTTATCCTTGCTGCCAAGGGCAGCATTGAAAACCTTGTCACATATGTTCTCGCAATTAGAAATAATGGTTGGAATACTAGCTTCATTAAGTGCCTCGTCATAACACAGACTGGGGCAAATGATTGATAATGCCTTTTTTGGGACCCACACCAGCTCACACTCTTAATACTTGGGCAGAGCATAAAATGAAACAGGCGCTGCATGAACTAGGGTTGATCTCATGTGTGGCAAAAATGAGGACTAAATCCTTACACAGAGGCTTTTCCCGTTTATGCTTAACTAGGAACATGTATCAAGGAGGATCGATCAAGATAGTAAGTTTTAACCATATGCTGATCAACTTACACAACTGTCTCCAGAAATTTTTTCTTTAGTTTTAAATCTATCTAACCACATGTATCTACCTACCAACCTACTCACCTACCTATCTATCTGTCTGTAGACTGTCTGTCTGTCTACCTACCTGTACCTATCTGTCATCTACCTTCTTATCTATTTACCTATCTATCTACCAACCCATCCATCTATCTATATACCACTTGTATTTATTATCTATAAATCTATCTATCCTTCTGTATCTACATACCTACCTATCTACCTACCCACCCACCCACCCACCTACTTACTTATCTACCTACCTACCTACCTATCTACCTATCTATCTATCTACCTACCTACCTACCTATCTATCTATCTATGTTTATCTATCTATGTTTATCTATGTAATTACCAACCTTAAGTCCTTTTGCTCCTGGATTTCCAGGATTACCAGGAAAACCTTGCACACCCTGTTGTGAAAAGACAAGGCATTAACGTTTTGACAGATGACTTATTTCAGGCCTATCAATACAAAATTATAGAAATAGAAAATTATAGAAGTTCATAGTGTAAATCCATGAAAATAAACATTACTTAACGGGTTACCTATGACTTAAAATATATCACATCCAAATTAATTTAACTGAGTAGACATAATATTATATAAAACAGAAAATACACCTATAAGTTTACAATATATGAAAATGAATAAAACCTGTGCAGAAAAGATTTTCCAAATGAATACAAACAATTAATGGAGTGAGGTTATAAAGAAAATCAAAAAAAATATATGAATAGTATCTATTAGTAATCCTATTGAAGATATCATAGGTACCGGTAATTATTCCTTATCACTACATATAATTCAAACAGATACAGTTTAAGAAAAATAAGAAGGGTGTACCTTGGTTCCATTACAGCCAGGGTCTCCCATTTCACCCTGCGGACCATCTTCACCAGGTATTCCCTGTAGTCAAAGAATACAATGTATAATCCATCAAGGAAAATAAGCCACTCAGTTAAATCTTGGCACAGAATGAGATGCAATAGTTTTGGAGCTGTTTTTTTGATCTAGCAAAAAGAAGATCAAGACATTGTATAATTCCTACTGAGCACAACAAGGGTGTGGTATTACAGTGTTCAACATGACTGGCACTACACTGTCAGTAACTTTACTGCCTAACATTCAAGTCCCATGTCCAATCTCAGACCACAGTCACTAAGGATACTTTTGCCGAAAGGGAAAAACAGACAACCTAAATGTACTAAAAAATTCAGCAAGTAATAGGTAGCCCTATTTGCAAGGCAATATACTTAATAGTTGAAGTGAATGTGAGTAATCCAAGTGAATGTAAGTAATGTAAATGAATGTGAGTAATGCAAATGAATGTAAGTAGTACAATTAAATGCAAATAAAAAAGTAAAAAAAAAATGTTAGATTGAATGCTTCTAACTGAAGTGTAAAAAATGGTTTGTCAGATGAGGGTATAAAGAAAGGTTAACCACCATAAGATGGTGTGCTTGCAAGCGTTAGCCCTTCATCAGAGCTACTTTACCAACTCATTTGATTAACCATATTTCTTTCTGTCTAGAACTTTGGTTGACTGTACCGGAGTGCCTGGAGCACCAGGGAGACCAGGCTGTCCAATTCGGCCCTAAGAGGAAAATAGTAACTAACTGTTAATCTATGAATAACATACATTGGACAGCAATCAGGAAATCACATAACCATTAATCCCAGGCTGTTAACAGCAATTTTTCATAGTAAGTGATAGGAGAGGAAGCAGCTATGGATCTAGTCAGTATGTCTTTTTGGCCCCCAAAGCAAGTTTAACACAATTAAGTAAAAATCTACTACTATACTAATGCAAATGCTGCAATCTGATTGGCTAATTTACTGCACATAGTTGCTGAAGGCCTCATCAATTATCACCCCATAGAAATCTTGAACTTATACTCTAATGGTTAAACAGGAGATGGCTGCATGCAGGCTACACAATCGAAGCAGAAAACTGACCATAATATTATAACAGATATTGAAATTTAAACTTACTCTTGGTCCTTTGGGACCTAATGGTCCTGGTTCTCCTTTACCACCCTACAAAATAAAACAAGCTACAGTATAAGCCACTATGAATAAAACTATACAACTTGTAGTGCACGATTTGACCCTATACCAGACACAGTTAAATACAACTCATGGTAGGAACAGGCAGCTTGTACAGCTGACATGGCCTTTCAAGATATATAAATAAATAAATAAATAGTATATATAGAAGATGGTTAAAAATGCTTCCCAAACCAGCAAAGATGTAAACCAAAAGGATCACGAGGATTCACAGTCCCGATTTGGTGAATAATATTATAAACTGGTTAAAAAACAACCGAAAATGGACAACTTTTGGTTTAAAAAGATAAAAAATAGATAAAACTTTATAAAACGTTTCGGTCTCTCGATCTTCGTCAGTTACAAAAACTGTAACTGTTTTGTAACTGACGAAGGTTGAGAGACCGAAACGTTTTATAAATATAATAATATTCTCCAGAATTTGTCTATTTACTTCTGTTCTTCTCCCTTCTTTCACTCCACAGTGAAACACAAAAACTTCACCATTTGAAGAGGATTCACATTTTGAGATAATTATAGGGAAAATAGGAGTTCTTATTTGATTGGTGCTTCTAAGGTCAAAAAACTGTACACACAATCAAACATTGTTTGCTAGGTTTAAGAGGTGAAATCTAACCTTTAAAGTCATCTAAGTTTCACAAAAGTTACAAATATTTGCTTTACTCATATTTTTTGGTTATTGGATGTTGCAATGCTATTACTGCTCAAGATGCAATGGTTGCAATTAATTTTGTGATTTTTATAAGTTATCTCCTTGCACATTCCAGTCAACTCCTCTCTTAAGACAGACACTGCCAGGAAAGGGCCCTACTAGTCGTCTGAAAAGAGGTGTGGCTCATAGGAGTTTAGAGTTATTGTAAAATGACTGAAAAACGGCAGGGACCTGTCTATCTTAGAGAGGTGTCCATCAAGGGAGATGTTGACTGTGGCTACAGCACATAACAAAAAACGAAACCAAAGAAGTAGTAATGCACAGGAAACAATACTGCTGTGTTAGAGGAAGAGATTACTGCTGGAGACTTCTGCAAACTTAAAATGTCTATTGATAGGTTAATTTAAATATTTGGCCTTGCCATATTCAGTTATACTGACACCCTGCAGTCAAATGCCAAGAATTTTCATTTGTTCCTATGGTGTTTTAAATCCTTCTTGTGCAGTTATCAATTCAAGTAGGAAGTATCCCCTGTCAAATCAACAGTTATGACCTCAATTAAGTCATAAAATATCAGCAACGCCAAATTACTAGACATTGGTTAGAATTATGCAGACATGTTAAAACTCTCTTTGCTGTTCTTTTACTATCAAATACATTAGAAATTATTTGTCCTGGGTGGTAATTTTCACATAGGAGTTATTCAAAGAATTTCTGAGCTTTTTCTATTAGATTGCTAGAATCAGATATAGTGCTCCTTTTTCAAAACATTATCCTTGATGTGACAGTCTGCTATAATTTATGATAAATGGAAAAATGAAACCAGCCACTGAAATGATATGAAAAAAGAGGCACTAAATACAAAGATAATTATTCTTTGCCAGTATAACTGTGCAGCAATAATTTATGCTCCAGTCTTTCTGATTCTACTTCTCTGTATAATAGATAGCAGTGAACTACGTTAAATCATATTAAATCATACCATCCACAATAGACAGTACTGTATGGACCTAATACAATGTACTTGAAAAACCTTTTTCACTTTAATATAAAATATTTGACAAAACTGTAAATTATATGGGCACTTTATTTAAAGAATTTCAGAAATGAGCATTTCAGTTTAATTTAATTAAAAAATACAATTCTAAGATGCATTGTTTTTATGTTAAAGGTAACTCATAAAGTATACCTCTTATAAGAAATCTGAAAATAAACAGCAGTGCAAAATACAGGACACAGACGGGGATTAAGTATAATTTTTCACTTAAATTGAGTAGAGGTCATATTGTGCGGCTCAATGTTTGACTCTAGTTGTGATAAACGTAAGGCATTCATTGAACTTTGTCCAGTTTAACACCTTATCAGCAAAGCAGGTAGGGTAGATAAATGTACTGATGAATAGACATTTTAAATAATTACTATGTTAGTTACTGGTTTCTAAAAGCACAGGAGAAAGATGATCAATAGATAAAAACCGTCAGCTGTAATTTCAAAAAAGTTTGAAAGTTTGCAATTTGGAGAGCTGGATTTCCATATCACCCCATACTTTGGTCATGCCCGTTGTAATATAATTTATTCATTTTCTTTGTTAGTTAGGGTTAGGTACATTGTTAAGAATGCTTTGTGTCCTTTGTTTTATGTCAGTTAGGTGAGTAAATTATATTACACAGGAGATGAGCCAAACCCTTCATTATGTATGCTGTAGGTGTATTGTCTAGGGTAATTCGCTTGCAAACGTTTCCTGTACAGCTACAGCATGGTGATATGGAAATCTAGCCCCATTTTGTCTCTGCCCAAAACAGGTTTATCAGATGAAACAAGAAACTGCACTCAACTTAATTGGATTACACTTGAAAAATCTTAAGTGTCCGGTGAAAAATGGAAAAAAATGTTTCGTGGGTCATGGTATTTTAATTACGGTTAATTACTTAAAATAACGACAAGTCGTAAAGCACGGAGTCACCTTAGCTTTGTACAATATATTTCACCATACTGCGGGACAGGCCATCTTGGTTTTGTAACCGAGCCTTTGATTAAATTGGCGCGAAAACTTTGCCAGGGGCGGAAAGTCTAAGACAGCGACGTATAAAAATCTGCCAAAGTTTTTCAGAGTGGCCTTTTTTATTTATTTTACAACATAATTAAATGACGCTGCAGGAAGAAGGTCATAGATATTTCGGGTTTCGCTTTGTCGAACGCGGACGAATGGAGAAGGCTCTCTTACCTTAAATCCTTTTGGTCCGGCTACGCCTTCTTGTCCCTGGAAACCCTAGAGAAAACAACGGTATGTAATATTTAAATTTTAAAAAATATTAGCTCCTGAAAAGCGCATTGTCGAAATCAAACTCATTCAAACGTTTTTTTCGGAATGTAAATATATGAAAATTTCACTTCTGTGAACTGCAGAAAAGATTTAATGTGCGAAAGACCGTTTTTTTTTTTCGGTCTTTCAGGTTTTAAGTAAGCAAAGCACAGCGATGAAGTTAAACAAGCCAACAGCACACATCAAATTTCACGTATAAATGTGGCGACAGTTTAAAATGTCTACGAGCACTTTTACTGAAGTTTATCCTATTTCGATTCACCTAACGTCTGAAGGCAAAACGATCTTAAAAAGCTCTTGAATATACATCTTGTCACTCATCTTTAAGATGGTGAATGATAGCTCGTTAAATTTATGGATCTCTCAGGAATCAAACTTGTTGAGGAGATCGACAGAAATCACCATGCACCCAGCCCAAAAACGTCGAGGTGCAAGAATTTGATTTACGCCAACTTGTTTCTTTCTCCAAGTTGACCGTAAGTTTGCAAATTATCCGATTGTTTCCTATTGGTAAAAAAATGGTTCTGTATCCATCAAAACAATGAGGCAGGGTTTTGCCTAGCAGTCAATGTTTGACAGAGCATAAAATTCTTTCATTGTTTGACAGTAATAGGGGGAAAATCAACCAATCCATTTTGCTTTTGCTTACTATAAACAAAATAGTCATGTAGCCATTCTTGGATTACAGTAATAAGATACATGCAAAAATTTCAAAATGCTGATTGTCTGAGGGTTTGCCAATACTTGACAATAATTGTTATTCTTAAACAGTGCAGTAAGTTGCAATCGAGTGTATGAAGTTGAAATTAAATACAGAAATTTGAAATTAAATTTTTACATTACATTACCAACAAGTAATCAAATGATTTAGATTGCAATATTGCATAAATAAGCACTGGTAAATTAGTTTTTCAAAGACATATCAAATTGCTTTTGACCTATAGATTCATGAGAGTTGACTTGTGCTTAAAGGTAAAAATTGCCATATTGGTCAGTGTAGAGAAAGCGGTAAGTAGAGGTAAACTGTCGAATGCCCTGTTAAGTAAGGGTAATCATAAATTTGCAAGTGGGTTCATCAAAAAGGTCAAATTGCACAAGCCACTTCAGTGGGTGAACTTTAGGCTTTTTTCAAAACTCAGGAGAGCAAATAAATCACAAGTTAAACAAGAAAACCATATGATTTCTTGTTAATAATTATACATGCAAAAATTTTGATTTGTAATTTGCCCTGGTATTATGCTTTTTGGACTGGTGTTACACTTGAACTGCACTGCTCTTAGCCAATCATGATTGATTAATTTTTTCATGAGTAATTATTACTGCAATAAAGAGCAATAAATAACAAGACATGGTTATGAGAGATTTTCTTACTGGTAAACCAGGTGGACCACTCTGCCCTGGTCTTCCTCTGTCTCCCTAAAGCAACCAAACAAGGACATGACACAGTTAGAATACATTTATGATAACCTCTACATACCAGTTCCCTTGATAGGTCCCTTTAGTTTTTGTAGTAAAAGGTTTGAACCCAGGAGCATCAGTAGTTCGTCTAGTTTGATCGTCCGGGTGAGGGTAGTTCTGAAAAGAACTGTTGTTGGTGACTGACGTTTCGACAACCTGAGCGGAAGTCATCTTCAGAGTCAAGTGAATAATGTTTGTCAGACGATGATGTTATAAGTCTGGTCTGTTAAACGTGATTGGTCAGTTTAGCCATGATGGTATTGGCTGAAAGACTCGTGTAAAGTTTGTTACCAGTCATTGGTCGGTTTCGATCCGTCTATTGTTTGTCAAATAGGTCGGTGTTTGGTCCGTCTATAGTTAGTTTTTGTATTACAAGCAAATTCTTATGCCTGCAAAGGTATGCTACAGCTTTAAACATACGTTCAGACAAAGTACTAACTATTTCCAGAGAATCGTAACACTTATTAGAATCTTATGTAACACTTATTAGACAGAAATTGCTTTTTCCTGGTTTTGGTTAATTCAATGGTATCTGGTAGAACCACTATAAATAAAAAAATACCTCTTACTAACCAAATTCAAAGGTAAGAGATCTTGATGCAAAGTGTCTCCATATAGACAGCATCAATTTATTGATCTGTCTTACAAAAATTCCTTTGTCTCTGTGCTAAGCAACACCACTTAAACTAAAACAGGTTTATCATTTAGTTAGTAATGTACCTACCCGGTCACCTTTTGGACCTATACATTTGGGTATACATTGCTGACAACCCTGGCAAACCTAGAACAAAAAAGGAAACATCTGTCATTGTTCTTTAACTCAGCTTAACCCTCTTAAAATCAAAGCTGAGTTCTGATTCGAGAAGCAACTCTCATTACAAGGTCAGAACAGATTGGCAACAAAATATCAAATGATCTATAGAGGTATCAGTACTTTGCATTGAGAAGAAACATCCTACTTCTCTTCCTTTCAATCGAGCTTCTTCTCTGTCCCTAGACTTCTTCTCAGTGCAAAAACTTGAAACTGGTTTTGAATGCAAGTTAACAAAATATTTCCATGAAGTCAAAAGAAAAAAACACTTTGCAACCAGGTGGACAATGGGACATAGCTGATGCTACGCTGGTTTGAAATAATGAATGCAACATAAAAAGTTACATCACTCAACAATCCTGTCAAGTGTCTTCTTCAGGGGTGATTTGCTCTCATAGCCGCATAAATGGAGCTTCAGAGCCTAGCTAGCCTAGCATATTATACAGGAAACCCATTGGTTGGGGACATTTTCATTAGAATACTCTTAACAATAAAACAAAAACTTCACTGTTAATTAAGCTGGTTGTTTAAATTACTGCAGTTCAAGTTACAGTAAAAACCTGCGTATAAGAACCTAACATTTAAGAACCTGTTAGGCTAAAATTTCAGTTTTAAGCACCCTTCACATAAGAACCATTTTAGGCTAAAATGCTAAAACAGGTTCTTATTTTCAAAAAACAAAAAATAATCTTCTCTAAAATATAGAATTAAAAAACCTTCTCAAAATATATTTACCTCAAACAACTTTACGACCCCTCCCTGGACAAAATCCTGGATCCGCCACTGAAATTCTACTTTATTTCTTGACAAAAAGTTAAGAACCTAATTAAGAACCTAGTTAGCCTAATTTTACACTAAATACCATTTATATAAGAACCTGTTTAGGCTAACTTGAAAAAACCTAGGTTCTTATACGCAGGTTTTTACTGTACTACAAATAGAAAGTTTTACATCTTCAGACTGAGTTAGCTATAGCTTGGAGTCAAGACATAGAAGTGCTCCAATTAGTTGAATATATTTTTGGTTCTAATCAGACATGTTCCTAGACAGGCATTCTGTAAGATGTGTTGACCTCTGCAAATTTTAGACATAGTTTGATGCTACAGTAGTTTAAAAAGTAATAGCGATCTAGAAGCCTAAAAGGCTACGATTCATCCAACCATTAATTCGGCACTCCTGACTAGTGTATATACTTCATGGGTGGAATAGAAATTGATGAAGATCATACAGGTTCTTGCAGTTATAATAGTTTTGGTATCAAGGCAAAATAACCCAGCAGTTGTGCTTCTTTCAGTCAGCTCCACAGATTCCAACCCTTGTTGATATGATTTACAACAGACGTGTTACATGTGCTTGGTTTTAGAAACCTTGCATCTGCACAAAGGTCAATTGTTTCACCAGTGTAAACTGGACATTTCAGGGAAAGCTGCGAGGAAGTACGAGAACATAGAGGGGCTTGATTCAACAGCCTTGCCTTTCATTAGTTTATTTATTAGTTTATTCTAATGTTTTTTGGTCTACCTGAAGACCTTAATTGTATCGATTGGGCTCGGAAAACCGATTGAACTCAAAATGCTTCCATAAATGAAATGTTAATTTGCATAGAAGTGGCGTTGCAGAAGGTGAACCAGGAAACAGGCATATATCACATTGCACAGACCTCGCTGATAGAAACAACTCAGGAAAGACCTTTATAAACTGAGGTTAGCAGTCTTTTGGTGAAATGCCAAGTTTACACGAGACCGCCATCTTTTAAACCCAGACAGGGGTGGCTTTTAAGCACACTGTCGTAAAACACGCACGTTTGAGCAGCAATGCACGTCATTCAGTCCACAGCAATTCTCTAAGGAGGCCACATATTTGGAAGAAATAAGAGAGACCTCGCCTTTTGCGGTTTGACTCAATGCCCGAGGACGTAGTTTAAGCTCCCCAGACAGAAACTCAAAACGCGCTATCGCCTTTTCGTCGGTTCGCACCAAACCTGAGCTGTCAAATCTTGCCCGGAAAGGTTCCGACTCCTGACCGGAAGGGTTGTGCTACGTTTGGGACAAACCGAAAGAAAGCGGACACACTTAGTCCGATTTTGTGAGTTAGACATGAAGAGGCTTAGAAATCAGTGAACAGCTTTCTAAGTCTTTGCAGTTCGTGGGGGAGGATAGAAGATTATTCCTGAAATAAACTGTGGTTCAATTCACGCGAGCTAAAATAAGCCTAAAACCAGAAGTAAAACCTTGACACTGACGATTTCACAATTTTTGAATGTAATGAAAACAGTGGCAACATCTTGACAAAGTCAGTCAGTCTCTGAGTTAAGTGAGCTGTGTAGAAATATTATTGTCCTCATCATAATAATTTTTTAAAGTGGCGTTCGTGCGAACTTCTTTGGTGTTTTATTTGGAATTTACACGTAATCGGAAATAGCGATGTTGCCAGCAACTCTGACTTGAGCCAGCTTTTTGACATAAGTAGTACTTGAAAAAGATTCAAGTTAGGTTTAAACGTGCCAAAGGCAATAGTTGACCCTCTTGTCCAAACCAATCGCTTTTAGGGTAGTTCCCTGTGGGCTGAAAGTCGCCTAACGACAAAACACAGAAGTTTATGCTTCTAACTACTAGCTCGCCCGAGGGAATTTGTTTGTGTGATTTTGCACAGCAAGGAACACCAAGGAGCAGGATCTGCAAACCAGACGCGAAGTTCAAGAGAGATTAATAGATATCATTATTGCATTACGTTGATATCTTCCGAATGACTGAGCAGCAAGGGCCGATATAACAAGTAATTTTTGTGACACGTCTTTCGTCAGCTGAAAGCAGTCGACATCCGCGCGACCTAACACGCCACGCGCGGGATTCCACAAACATCCCACGAAACATCGCGAGGTGCTCCCTCGATATCAAAACCAAAACGTATCGAATGCAACAAGGAAAAAGAACTTTAACACTTGTAAAATAACAGTCTGCATCATTTGGTTTAGTAAGGACAGCCGTTTGCAACTTGAAGTATGAAAATTTGTTAACTCGTGAAAATTCGAAGTTCCTTGCGTGATGTCAAGTATGGACGATTCTACGTGGTCTGCTTCTTGTGGTTAAAATGAGACGATTCTTTGGTATTGAACAGCGTGAGTCGAACCATAACAAAGTCATTGCTACAGTCAGCATAAGCGCGCGTCTTCATCCCTCGCACGCTCCTCGTTACAACCTTATGTCGCTTAAGTCGCCTTACGAACAGTGCTTTGGCTCTGTCTATATTCCACGCAAGCTGAGTTTATGACGGAGTGACACACTGCACACAGAATGCAAGAACTGAATTTATTTAAGAACCCGAAATAGCAATATCTTAAAATCTGCTTGAGTGCAGACTGAAAAGTTCACACGGTTGCTCGTTTCGTTCCCTGAAACCAACAAAAGCGCGTTTCATTCGATAAAATAACAGTAATGCAATACCGAGTCAACTAGAGTCTTCGATTAAAGCCATCACTGCTGGGTTTACCCAGTAACACAGACACATTTTGCTTGCAGTTCCTGTTTCGCTAATGAAAACTTTATTGTGATCTGACTTGATCTAACCTTTACTTTACTCCGAATAAGAATTATACCTTCACGCACGGAGACTTCGCAAACTGCATCCCCCAGTAATGCACCGAGCTACAAAAGGTGTTTTCGCTCGTTCTGTATTTGTTTGGAGGAGTTCTAATTGAAATTGATGGTACAATGACGCAAAACTAACTGATAACAGCCTACCTGAGCCTCCGTTGGCGGAGAATTGACCAACGACCAGCCGAGAACGACAACTAGTCCGACAAAATGCACTGAAAACCTGAAAGACAAATCAAAGGAAGAGTCACTAACAGTGACAACGTTAAGAGATCCCCCCAACAAAGCAAGTAAAACAGTGAAAGAGATCGCCAAAACATACCGCATGGTAAATAAATATACAGTCCGCAGCTACCAGTATTGTCGAGTCTCTATCTTGTCATAATTTGAAAATCAAGATTTTTTATGAAGAGTGAATGTTCCCGGCGATCGCTGCAATGGCAGACCAAAATGCCACAAGATTGAGAAAGCGGGTTTTGTTTCACGTGCCCATGAGTGATAAGGTTTCAGGTTTTATTGACAGGCTGAGGAATCCGGGCCAGGCTGTCAAAACTAAACTAGGTGTGAGGTTCAGCTTACATTTAACAATAGTCATCTGTCCTGCGGTCAATATACCTCGAGAGCCTTACAATAACCACAGCTTTGGAATCTCAGAGAAGTCGTGATAACAAACTGTTTTCATACAACACCATTGCTCCTATTTTTGCCTTAAACTTGTGTCAGTCATTCAACTTTCTTATTTACAGACCTTTTTTCAAAGTAAAACTAATTCCTTAGGGATATGAAGCAAACTCAAAGCCAAAAATTAAATAGGCTTGGCCTGGAAAAATAAGGAAGTGGTTGTAGATTAGTTAAAAAATCCAGTCGTATCCAAAGTTTTGATTTTTGCGGCAAAAAGTATTCGGCATGACCGGAAAAATTCCTTTGCGACCGGAAAATGGCCTCAGCCATTAATCGCGCATACATAGCATTCTTGTGTGGAGATCTCCGTGCCGCAGACAGACAGGAAAAATAAACCGCGCCTGTGAACAGTACGTTATCAGCTCTTTGTGATATGTGTGTATGTGTTTGTTGTGCGTTTTTGTTTTTATCTGGCCTTGCAATTTGACGTAAATTGCGTAGTTCTTCATCACAAATCTCAAGTGGGAATTCAAACGGTTTTCACGTTCATTATAATGGGTTCTTTGTTTCTATGCAAACATTGCTATAAAGGCTCCTAAACATAGTTTAAGTGACTGGAGAGAGAGAGAGAGGTGACATGGTTTTTCTGAGGCCTAAATTCGCTGTGACAAGACTGGCGTGATTTCTCTCAAGGATCCATCGACTTAGCACGCTCGCGCTTTTTAGCACAACCTTCATTTGACTCCGGACGCCAATGCAGAAAAAGAAAAAAAAAACAGGAAACAGTCCATAAACTCGCTTATTCATGTTAATCATAATCCCGTGGGCGTGCGTTTTCTTCGTGTCAAGCAAAACAAGAATTCTCCTTTAGCAAATTTTTAAAGCTGATGAAAAAACAATGTTTCTTTGAGGGGAGTAAATTTAACAAAGTCTCGGCCTTCAATTACCAGGGTTCAAAGAAGGGTGATGAGCACTTGTTGTTTACAGAATTTGCCGAAACGGTTCGGTGTGTGGTCTACGCGTTTTGAACCCTTTACATTTTGAACAGCTGTTTGTTAAAGGTTTGAGACACATTACACGAGCTGATTCAGAAAAAAATCCTAGTCTAAGCCCGGGATAAACACCTTTCGGGCCGATCCTCTGAAAAATTAAAAGATTTTTATGTGACTCGTTTAGTCACAAAAGAATTTCAAAAGTGTTTTTTTCCCCTACGGCAAAGGTTGCCCTTGATATTTTGGCCGCTGACATTCGGCGTAACCCAGAGTATTTTACAATTAAACTCTGCACTAAGATGCGAGTCAAAAGATTAGAGATTTTCGCTTAGATAATAGCGTGGTTTATAGCGCCATGGATTGTGAGAGGCGTCATACCAAGCAGTAATTCTACCTACTCCTTAAAGAAAGTGATCGAGTATTTACCACAATTGACTACTAGTCTTGTTTTACTCTACATCTGATTGGAGACTAAATAAAAAGGGCGTGAAACAGTAGGGGAGCTGTAGATCTGAGTAAAATTTACCTTTGTGAAAAGGTTATTCAGTAAACTGCTGATCCTCAATTTTGCCGGGAAATGGCGTGCCCAATTGTAGCGCCAAAGGCTAGCCTTGCTATGCGGGGTATTTAGGGTAATGACAATCCCGAATTTTGATATTTCCTCTTCATCGCACTCCGCCTTCAAAAGCAATTCCCGATAGCAAGATCTGTCAAATGTCTCGCTGAAACCTCCCAGGAGATCGGATTGCATCACAATCGATTTTCCCCCCTTCTGTTGGAACTGGCACGCCAGTCGAGCGCTTGGATAACAAACCTTTGTCCCGTGAAGCGCTTTTGTGGTAGTGCGTTCGTTTCTGCATGGTATAACCTCTAGCTATCATCAATTGGAGATTTATTTTAACATGAGGTTAAGGTAAGATTTACCAGCCACGGTCTGTAGTTCAAGATATTTTGTCGATGTTTTATTGCGATTTGCGACGGAGCAGTTCTTTTCACCGGTCTGGGAAGCGGAATTGTCACTAACTTTGAGCGTTTCTTCAACAGGTTGGCCTCTCAATTCCTCCTTTTAGTCCTAGTTTGCAGATTAGCGAATTCGCAGGTAATGTAGCAGTTAGGATTTTATCAATCTCGTAATATACTCTTGTAAATGCTATTGGATACAAGCGCGGCTTGAAATTATCACAGGGAAAACCTTAGTCTCCTCGCGTGTTGCCACGCGCGAAGGTCACGTAAGCTTCCCGAATGTCATTCGCGCGAAAAGTTAAAGAGTGTGAAATGTATCCTGGGCCTTCTTGCCCTTCTGTTTTTTGCGTGTAGTTCTTTATACAACATGTTGGGTTGATGGTAAACTTATCGGGTGCTTTCTACGATTGCTGTCGTAAATCAGTAAAACTACTGTTCGAATGTGCTACCAGGAGGCCATGGGTATTTTAGAAACGAAATTAGGATCATACGATGTATTTATTTCCTGTTTTGTTTCTTATCGCCAGTGCTCTTTTGCCCCTTACACTTAGTGCTTCACCGAATTTTGGGCTGTATATGTTTTTGTTTTTCCTGGCACATGTTCAGGATTTCAACATGATCGCCTGCTTTCGCACACACTTCACGACTGAGAAGAACCACGTGTCACATCACACCTGAAATGTTTTTATACATGTATATTACTAAAACTCGCCATTGTATCTTTTTTAAGTTGTTCCTGTGTTTCACTATACTCGTCCTTTATACCTTTGTTAACGCGTCTTGTTGATCGTTTTCACGCCTTTCTCAACTATTGTAAGATCGTACAAACATATGTTAAATTTTCACTTCGCGTAGCTATGCCTGATATCTTCAGGCATATCTCTCAAGAATTCAGCAAGTTCAGCTTTTAACAACACATTTTGTACTGTCGCCAATTGAAATATTTACTAAATTCTTCTTGTCCAAAGTTGGGCGACAAAATCTCGTTGAAAGTTATCTGGGTAGTATAAGAGGAAGGACGCATTAACAAAGAGAAATTTTGCTTGCAAGTAATGGAATTGATCGCATATTTCCCAGTAACTGAAGAAGAACAGAATATTGGCTTATCCTCCAAAAATCTGTTTTACAAGCAATGCTTCGTTTGTACTGCCTCTTTGAAATTGCGGCACAAGACAGTCATTTAGCGAGGCACAGTGATTTACATTGTTGCAAATGCCTTTCTACTGTCTCAGTCCCAGTCTCCCCGCAAAAATTTAAATGAAACAATATATTTATTCCTCGCGAAGCGAGGTTACTAATCGTGTCGCTTTCGGTCAGACCACGTGGCTCGCAAGCCCGAGTAAATCGAGCCGAGAGTTTTTATATATGTATATATATATTTATTATATCTGCAACCCTTGTATATGAGCAAACGCGCGCTCTGATTGGTTCCCTACTCATGGTATATCAGCTCATATACCATTCCATACCATATATATACTCATATACCACTCATATACCAATAATGAATTTTAACTTATAAAATTAGAATTCAAGGGACCCAAGGTTTTGACACTACTGTCTAGTGTGTTCTTTAGGGAGGATCAGGCTATACCATCTGCTTTTATTCACAGCCTTGCCTAATCACCGTTGAAGAATTCACTAGGCAGGAGTGTTGACTTAAAATATTCTTACAGGGAGTTGACTAGGGAGGAATCATTATGCAGGATGACGTAGTCAGCCAGCGTATAAAATTTGGTAGCGCATTCCTTTCGTCGTCTTGGGAGTCAAAAATTGCTTTGTTTTTTTAACTTTCCCGTATCCCGAACCCGTCCCGAAAAAATTGTGTGATTTTTATTGGCTGTAACTCCGAATCACGTGCAAGTCAGGTTGGATTGCACCATGGATATCCATGATCACACAATCAGCAAACAAACATACTGCGTCAGCAATTTTAAACCAACACATCCCGCGTAAACACCTTCAGGCGTCTTCTTGTTTGATATTGTTTTCTGTTGACAAAATGGTAAATTTTGGTTTCCCATCCATCAATTTAGATGTTATACAGGCAGTTGACGTTTTTTGCAAACTCCAAACATGTGCTATACCAAAAAAGCAGAGAGACATGTGTTATTTTCTAGGCTGGAGGTCCATATGGGAAAAAACTGTGCCCAAGGTTTTGAGTATGGCCCAAGTGCACAGTTTTTTCCCTTACAGACTGACCTAGCCTAGTAAATAACTTATTTATTATTTTGTAACATTAATATTATTATTATGATGGAGTCGTAATCGCTAGAGCAGGGAAAAATCTGACTGTGGGGTGTATCTTAAAAGGCTGGACCGGTCACGAGTGCGCGATTAGCCAATCAGATTCAAGGATTTAGGATTTTGCCTGCTCAGCTGATTGAGAAAAAAATAAAAGTCCAGCTATATATAATTTTGATTTCATTTGATTTTGCATTACAATAAAATTATTACAGCAACTTCTCATTTTAGGGACTCCTAAATGGTGTGGTCATAACATCCATAAATTATTATTCAAGTATGCATATTATAACATCAGCTTTCTGTTTTGGTGTCTTCAGTTCCTGTCATTTGAAAACAAGGATTTGTAATGGTAATAGGACTGAGTGGAGTCCAATTTGGTCTGTAATCATATGAGTGATAAACCAAATCGGACAACCGCGTAGTGGGAGTCCGATTCGTTTAATCACGAGTATCAGATTGCAGACCGAATTGGATGACACAAAGTCTTATTACCAATTAATCATAACTTTAACAAAATTTGTGATGTATAAACTTCTCTTTTTTAAATCAAAACACATGAAATTCCAAGATTTTTTATGCCAGAAGTGAAAAAAAAAAAGCCATTTAAGCATGCGTGTGGTGGCGCATACTGTCCAATTACTCAGGCATGACGCGTGCTGTGTCCTATTTAAACTGCCCTTTTAAGGCTGAAATCAGGGCAGTTGATAGCCAATCAGATTTGAGAATTTTGTTATAGTTATGATTTGTAATGTTATAATACTATTGCTTATCTAATACAGGACCAAAATGAGGATGAGTGTAACTGTTCTCCTGGAAGAAAAGGATCCAGGGTAAGTATGCTCTTTTACCGTGGACTTGAAGAAATTCATTAAAGTATTTTTTAGCTCATGGATCTCGTGGATTCATGAGGTAATGAAAAACATTTGTTGCTAGTTGCTGACTGGGGTCTTGGGTGTGGCAGCACTGTTAACTTAGTAACTGGATGTAATCTGTGTAAAGAGTTACTTCTGTATCGCTAGGTAGAAACGAAGTAGTGTTGTCAGTAAAGTAGTATTAGCATTGTAGGTAATGTTTAAAGTGTCATTTAGGCTGTTTTTGTTACTGCCCTGCATAATAATAATAATAATCAACTTTATTTAACGAGGGTAACATGGGACAGTACTTCAACTGAATAACTGGTGGCCCTCAATTAAAAAACAACATTGGATCCAATAGTAAACTTGGATTTCCCATGTAGTTGATGATTGTCTTGAAGTTTCATGTTTCACGAAACCTTAAAATGGTTTAGTTACATCTTAATATTTGATTTTGTCACGCAACATGATGCAATCGTTTTCTTGATTATGTCACGCAACATGATGCAGTCGCTTTCTAGGTAATATTGGAAAATGAATTGTAAACAACTTAACAATTACTCTTCTATACATCGCCCCAAATAATTTAAAGAAACTAAGCATGGAACCAAATAGTCATGAACATGGAACATACTTATTTTTCTTGGACAATTCTGTCTAAGGGAGAAAGGCACAATGAGGTTATCCCTATGTGAAGCACTAACCTAGAGGCCAGACTGCAACACTGGAAACTGCGTCCCCTATTCTTTATGATCAGTGTGTGGGTTCTTGAACGTTCCACTAAGTTATCATGAACAAGGGTTGTGAAACTAGGGTTGTGATATGGGACATACGGTTTAATGTCCTTATCCGAGTCATTCACGCTCAAAACACAATCAAAACTGTGCTACATTAAACACCTGCAGGACACTTGGGCACTTAAGCAAATGGTTGTGTTGTTGTGAAATAAGGACATACAAAAACTATTTCATCAAAGGAGTTAGTAAAGTACATTTTACCTCCTTAAGATTTATGTGCAAGCATAATAGCCCTTTATCAGGGTGTTTGACAAACATCTAATGCTGGAAACATCAGTACATGTACTTCTTAAATAACACAGTGAAAAAACTTACTTTATTGAAGCAATCACAGAAAAAGGAGACACACTGTGTTAATGTAAATGATCACTTGGTCATTGATTTTGACAACTTGTTTGTTTCTCTTTCAGGGTAGGCCAGGTGCTGTGGGTGCCCAAGGTCCTCAAGGACCAGAGGTCTGACAAAATACTTTACAAATCAATATGTAAATGTAGACAGTACTCAAAATTAGCAGTCATCCGGAATGACCAAAAAGTTTGCTAGGCAACCAGTTGTTTGATAAAATTAAGAGGCTGATTGCCTGGCGAATAAACAACGAACAACCCAGCCAAACAGAGAAAGTAAATTAATCACAAACAGTACAAGGCTTACGTGACAGTTTGTATTGTCAACGTCCGATAATGTGAAATTGATAACAATTAATTCACCTCAGCCAAGCATTTCCCTGTGTTTTGGAGATCTGTGAATTTTACGGTACAGGTGTGAAAGGTACCAGGTTCCATGTCTGGTAGCAATCAAGATCAAAGATGCCATTTTGAATATGCCTTAACTTAACCCCAGACTTCCACATAAACCATTGGTGGGCATGCAACCAAGAACTTATCAGGACAACCAAATTCATAGGCTCTCTGAGAAAGTTATCAAGTTGAGAATGTTGAATTGTTCCATCACTCCATTCCCATAGCCTACAGGGAAGAAAATGTATGAGACTCACCAAGGGTACTTAATTCTTAGATCTTAGGAGCAAAGTGATTAAAAACAAGGAATATGATGGGTGGATCTAACATATTGGCTTATAATTATTTGAAGGAGAGATATCACTCAGAAGGAACAGGTTACAGGGCAGGGGCTTAGCATGTGAATGTGAAGGTGTATGTGTTGTGGTTCAATTTTACCCTTCGTTCAAATTTTATTTTCCTTTGTTTCAAACTTATTAAATTACCATATTATTATTAACTTATTAAGTTACCATAACCAAAACAAAAGAAAACCAAATTTGAGCCAAGGATAAAACTGAACCACAACATACGTGTGGGAAGAAAAGTTTGATGTTTCTTACCGCTGTTTATGGACTAATAAAAGGATAAAGAAAATACTAGCACAAAGACACCAATACAATGTGCAAAATTTATCTGCCATCCCGATTTAATGATAAAAATGCTTTCAGGGAATAAAATTGTTTTCTAAATTTAAGCTGTATGCACAGGTGTATCTGCTTATATGGATGCTACGGGGGGATATACCAGTAAATGGGTAGGGTTTTGAGGAGTTAAACTATGATATGAAAGGTTGGGAGATCTGTCATTTACAACATGTAAGTTATGTTAGGGCTCGAATATCCAGTTAATAATTAAATATTTATTCCCAGGAAGGGGCTTCAGTTACCAAAAGAAAAAGGGAGATCCCGTCTTCCTTAATTGTTAGAGTAAAACGAAAGGCACAGTTGGTCACAAGTACCACATGTGATATTTGTGTTTTTGTGTCTTCTAATGAAGGGTCCTCCTGGTAAAGAGGGTCTGAGAGGTCCCAAAGGGTACAAGGTAGGTGCTCCATAAGTTGATACAATTGATGGCTTTGTTTATGATTAGTGAACTTATCCTATCATTAAGATCAACTTTGAGGACATTGCCTGGTAGGAAAATTATTTACATGGCTTATAAATTTCTTAAATTGTCTTTTGTCAGCACAATCAATCACCAATATTTATTGGAACATTGGTATTTCATGGGAAATCTAATTTTAATGAAAACAAATTTAAATTAGTAATGCTACAGTAGTTTCTGCTTGTTCTTCATGGAATCTTCTTAGCTTACAGTGATAAGTTAAAACTGTTCTGTCTGTTTTTTTAGGGTGAAGCTGGAGTACCTGGTCAAACAGGTCCACAAGGAGATCAGGTGAAAACATTAATCATTGTTTTACTGTTGTTTCTTTGTTCTTGTTATTGTTATTATTATAATTACTATCATTATCTGTATTTGTACATGCTTATGTTATGTACCTCAAATATATTTGCATAAACAACATAATTGGTAGTACATGTAAAAGATTCTGCAACATTGCATGTTCTTTGTAATTGAATGTTTAATGCTTTGTGCAACAAGGTGCCCTTATTGTCCCCCAAGTGTTTGTTAATTGATGTATAAATGAGCAGATTTCTGCTCTGTAGATGGGAAAGGTTTAATTAACTGTTAATGAATGTGCAATATGTAATATTAATGCTGATAAACGGAAGGTTCAACTTTGTAACCTTTACCAGTGGGTCACATCAGCTGCACTCAAGCTCCATTCTTTAAGTTGTTGTAGATACACTAACATGTCCTTAATCTACTTAGGGCATGGTTGGAGTTCCTGGATTTCCTGGTATCCATGGAATACCAGTAAGTTAGTATACTCATTGCAAGGATATTGCTGTCACATGAGTTGCTGTTAGATTTGGATGTTTAAGGCATTAGCCACAGCTTAATAATGAATTCAGGCTGTTGCAAGGCTGTAGCCACCAAGAGGCATACTGAGCACTTATCTCAGTTATCTTAATACAGAGTTTAGCAATACTAAGAAATACAATCATGTATCTCCAGTGTTAATGAGCTTAAGGTGGCTCTCAGTAATAGCCATTTTAGATTTTAGAGACGCATTTGGCATTAAAATGTATGACAGGCATGGCCCCAGAGTATTTAGGTGACAAATGTATTTCTAGAGGTAATATACGTTGGTGGGCAACCAGAAGTTTGCAACAACTGAATATTCTATTATTCAAAACTAAAGCAGAGCAGGGATCCTTTACTTATAGAATTGTTTATTTATAGAATAATTTACCACCTGAAATTAATTAAGCTTAGCCAAGGTCTAAATAATTTTAAGGGCAATTTAAGAAAGTATCTTTCAGAAGACTTTTTACAATGAGCTATTCCATCATCTTTTTCAGCTACCTTATTATTTACTTACAGTGTATATAAATCATCTTTTAGTATTTATCCTTTATTTCGTTAATATTGTTTTTGCCAATTATCACTGAAAAACCCTTAAAGGAAGTTGTCAATAAAGTATTGTATTGTATTTTTCTCAAATAGTGCATGATCTCAATTTCATATAGTTATCACGCTGAATATTTAAGAAAGGAATCATCAACCATGTACGTTGCCTTAGTCAAAATATTTTCCTGGGTTTGGCCTTCTATTGTAAGTTTGGTTGTCATGTCCTGCTACCATTGGAATGATCACTAACTGGTTCTTCCCTCCTCCTAAAACTATCACTGATATCTTCTGTTGTGTGTTGCATTTAAAATGCAAAGAGTGTTGCAAGCGTGGCCATTTGTTCTTCGGTGGATTGAAGACTCCAAGATCAACTGTAACCAAACATTTATTGTTCTTCTTTCACTGACATTCGCACAAAACTAGAAGTTACACGTGGCTATGAAATATATACATGGTGGCTGATGCAATACAGCCTCGATTTAATGTTAACTTGAATGACATTTCCTGTACGTAAATACTTCCGCTTTATGTAAGTTGGGTTTGCATCCAACAAAGAGAACATCCAAAATGAGTGTTTCAAATAAATGGTATGTTATCTTTTGCAGGGAGTTCCTGGAATCCATGGACCAAAGGGTGTGATGGGACTTTGTGGATGTGATGGACAAAAGGTAGATTTAACTCTGTTAACCCTATACTCTCTGAGAGTGACCAACATGCATCTTCTCTTAAACATATTACTACAAAGGCAACTGTAGAGCTCATGAGAATATGCAATCTGAAAACTCACATAGGTTTTTTTTGATATAACATCAAAATCTCCACATTGATGTAATGAAAGATGTTTTGAGATCAGTTAGAAGAATTAAGATTTTGATCTCAGGGGTTAAAGGGTTAATGTTTCTGTCACTATGTGTGCTTGTACAGTTCAATGCAAAATCAAGAGAAGGACAACACTGCCCCTGATGTTTATGCGCCAAAATGGGTTATTATCTCAGTTTGAATTTCTTCAAGATAGGTTAATGATTTTTCTGTGATTTTTGACCCTGATAAAGGAGGACAGTGGCCTCTGTAAGAAAAATACACCTGTAGATCAGAATGATAAAACCAAAAGTGCATGAAGTATGTCAAATTCCCTTCCTTCTATTTACGTTTTGTGCAGGGAGAACCAGGCTTTGATGGAGTCGATGGCAGCATAGGTATGGCAGGAGAGCCTGGAGACAAAGGGCGACAAGGACCTAAGGTGGGACATTGGCTGGTGAATGTCAACTCTCTTGTGAGGACTGCCCTGAATTGCTGCATAACCTGTGAACATGCAATTTTTTGGGGGGATTAAATTGCAAAGACTTAAAACCCAAACTCATCAATTCATTATCTGATTTTGTGTTTATTCGTTTTGTACCATGACTTTTGATGAAAAGTCGATAGGTTATTTACTGTAGTTGGGCAGGTGTTTTTGGTTTTTGCACAGGAGAGAAAACAATGCTTATTCAGCATTTCTGCATAACCAGCAATAAGAAGCACAGTCTTGATATAGATGTCAAATTTGACTAAAAAAAGTGTTAAATAATAAAGTTGTCACTTACGGTACATGCTCACAGCACTTAGTGGAAAAGAATTGACATGCTTGCTGTAAGGATTTTAAAATCTTTTAAAAAACTATGGCAATTATATGCCTTTTTATTAACTTAAAATACTTTTAATTAACTTATTCAGGGTGAAAAAGCAGAACCTCCTGATCCAGCTTCATTCCCAGCTTTTAAAGGCATGCAGGTAAGCCATGGTTTCTGTATTTTGTTATTAAAAGAGTTGTAACGGAATTTAAACAAATTCTATTCACTAGTACCATAACAAATATATGAGAACAGGTAGGAGAAAATGAATTGATTAGAATTCATTTTCCTTCAATATATTCCCGATTGCAAAAAGAACTAAAGAACAACCTCAACAGAGAATGATCCATATGATTCCAAACATTGTAGGAAATGTAAGTATGAAGATTCACAAGAGCCACATGGAGGACAGGAGCTTATCACAGAGCTTATCCCGGTTTTTGTGGCATCAGACATGAGTATGGCTGCCCCCTCCCCTGTTCTTACTTTAGTCTGGGATCGGACCACTACAGGTCCATCCATAGAGAGACATTGCTGGCATCATTGCCCCCATAAAGAGATAGTTTTTATCCCTTTAAGTCCCAAGAGGTCTCCCTGTGACAAGTAAAATCGTCTGGTGTTAGCCAGAGCAAAACCTGTAAAGACACTATTGGGGCTCAAAGGGTTAAGGAGATAGTTTAAGTCCTGAGGGGTCTCCCTGTGACGAGTAAAATCGTCTGGCGTTAGCCAGAGTAAAACCTGCAAAGACACTATTGGGGCTTAACAGGTTAATTACACTGAGTACAGCAGCACTAGTACTACTACTGTATCCTGTCCCTTGATATGAGGTCCATATATGCTAATCAGTGCTTTGATACATTACCATGTGTGTTTACTCTTAACACAAAATACCCAAAAGGAAAAGTGCAAATTGCAACCAGGTGGACAATCAGATGTAGTTTGATGCTATGCTGGTTTGAAATAATGAGTGTAACTTAAAATGTTGCAATTCACTGACCCAACATTTTGACACTCCTGTCTAGTGTCGTCTTTAGGGGTGATTGTGCAAGGCTGTGAAGCCCCTTTTGTACCCACAGTGAATGGTGTTGCTTGATTACAAGGTGTAAATAAGCATTGGGTAATAACCCACCATTGATGCAGTTCAAATCAGGTTCTTGTTGACTGCTGCTTGTCTCTCAATACTTGAATCGTTTTTTTTTTCCTCAGGGGGATCCAGGGCAAAGGGGAGAAGTGGGACAACAAGTATGTACTGTGTATTTAACCTACATTTTCTTGAGCTTTTCAACCTGCTTCATTAATAAAAATAATGCAGTAAAGACAAATTTTTGAAACATTGATAAGCTACTGTACCTGTTGTATCTGTAAACAGTCATTAATTTTTGCCACTCAAAGAAACAGCAGACTTAAGTATTGAACAGGGAAGTATTAAGTATTTAACAGGGAACTTTCTATGTTAAAAATCTTACTTAGTAAATTAGAGCAGTGCCTGTTAAGTGCTAAGCAAACTTCAAACATTATGCACCTATCAATGTTAAGCCGGCGGGGAGGGAGTCAGGGCATGGGGTGGGGGATTTGACATTTTTGAAAAATTTGCTGTCAAATTCCCTGCCCACGGGCAAATCATTCCAGTCAAATGCAACCAAATTTCCCCACCCCGGGCTGCACATCGCTGTCAAATATCCCAAGGCAGCAAAGAAAGATTCAAATATTCCCTCCACCGGGAGAACAAGGTCAGTCAAATGCCCTACCCCAGGGCCAACAAAGACAATCAAATCCCCACCCCATGCCCCCCCCCCCCCCCAGCTTAACATTGATAGGTGCATTACCAACAGATATTTTAATATTAAGACTTTAATTCATTTCTCTATCCCTTAAATTTATAAGTGCAAGTCTTAACATGCCTGTAGTACAACACGTAAAAAAAATAGGGCCAATCAAATGTACAAATTTACATCCTTACAAATATTCTTGCTCCACAGTGTTCTGATCACATGACATAAAACTTAATTGATTTTTAACTTTATACACCTGAGCAAGAGATTTCTGATTGAGGCAACATGCAAGTGATTGATAAAATGGAGGTTGTTTTAGAGTTAAAAATATGCAAATTTAAATGCGTTGATTAGCTGAGAGCATGTCAGTTAATCCTAAACAGTGCAGAAAGTTGAAATTGAGTGCCGAAATTTTAAATTAAATTTTTGCATTTATATTATTAGCAAGAAATCAAATTATTTGGAGTACAATTTTGTATAAATAAGCACTCCTAAGTTTTTTTTTTAAGACAACACCGTAGGGCCAAGCCACTATGAACACGAGAGCCTACAGGCATGTGCAATTTTTTTGTCTTAACTTGTGCTCATTTATGCCAAATTGCGCTAGAAACCATTTGATTACCTATACAAACATTATTTTTGTCTTTCAGGGTTTAATAGGCCCTGATGGATCTGAGGGGCTCCCTGTAAGTACTTAAAATTAAAGCAAACAGGATACTAATTGTATCAGATTTTATAGTCCAGCAAGACACAAAAAAAACATCACTAAACCGTTTTGCTCCCAGGTTGAGTGACCAACATGCAACTGCTGATCTTCATTGTTTCACAACTCTTTGACTTTGACATTCAGATGCTTGCAGTATGCAGGATGTTTGTCCCATGAACCTTGTTTAATGGCCCTTGCTCCCATGAGTCATGTATAGTTCAGTGATATAGCGTGATGGGAAGTAGTGATTGGAAGGTCACCGGTTCATCTCTTATTGGGAGAACTTGGATCTGCTTTTTCCAAGTTGTCTGCAACCATGCTGAAAAATATGTCTTTCACAACTTCTTGAGACTTAAAATTTACCATTTCCTTACAATATCAATAACGGTAACTATTATTGATGTCAATTAAGCCAGAACCTGATGTGAATTTATCTAGGATGTTTCAACCCAAGCATAATGAATTGGTCTAAGGTTATATTCTCTGAACTACAGTACATGGTAAGGGAATGTGCGCTCCTGAAGAAATGCTTCTCAGATCTTGAAAGCAGCAAGCAGTTTAAACATTGCATTGTTTTGGAAGATAGTATTATTATATCTCTCGGTTAGTATGCACGCTGTGATTGGTCAATTTAGCAGGCCGTACTTTACTGTACGGCCCACGAAATTCAAAAGTTTGTTTTGAGATGTAATAAATATCTGACAAACCTCGTTTTCTCGGTCTGTACTGTAAGTTATGGATCCTCGTTTTGTCCACTTGGATTCATGGCCTGCATGCTTTGTGCTTGGGCCATAAATCTGAGCGGAAAAACTCTGTCCGTAACTTACAGTACAGGGGCTGGTTGTTCGAAGGTCGATTAGCGCTAATCCAAGGTTAAATTTTAACCCGGGATTCTTTTCCTCTTGTTAAAAAGCGTTTTCTCCCATAACTTTCTCTATTTTTTTCAGAGCATACAATCATCATATTATATTCAAAAAGAATTATACTAAATATGCTTTTTAAGCTTTCAAATCTGCATTCAAATTTCGCACTAACCCTAGGTTACCTTAACCCTGCTTCGAACAACTCGGCCCAGACCTTGAACTCGTTTAGTTAGAGGTATGTGTACTTCTTCCCGTGGAGGGCTTATTGTTGTCAACACCCCTTTCTCCCCTCTATAAATATTCCACCATAGCTCTGCACTTTCCTTTAATTAAATGTTTATCTTAGAGACCTTTTGTTGGCAGATATTCTGGAAACTAGTCAAGAGCTTTGAGGACTGGAGATAAAAATACTGTAGCTCTAGCCAGCCATTTGTTTCCAACTGGTTCATATTTGGTATATCGTTGTGATCAATTTTAGTACTGCGTATTTTATATGTAATAATTGACTTACGTGTCACCTATCTTCTAAGTGCCCTCTGGCACATAAGAGCTTTTCCACCTTTCCTTGTCTGCTGCAATAGCTCTTGCTTCTCCCCATGTCTTCCATCCTGCTTCTCTCCTTTCCTTTTCTACCATACGTCTCCACGTTGTCGTTGGTCTTTTCCTTTTCCTTTTCCCTTCTGGTGCCCATGTCAGTGCCACGTTGCTGTCATTGTTCTGGTCTTGTCTTGTCTTCGTTTTCTCTATGTTGATTTTGAGACCCACTTGTCTGGCTTCATCATTCATTCTTGATGTTTTGTCTTGAATCTGCTTTTTGGTGGAAGAGAGCAGCACTACGTCATCTGCAAAGTCCAAGTCATCCAGTTTAGATGTGAATTGCCATCTAATGCCGTTCTTGCCTTTCCCAACTGTTCTTCTCATCACCCAGTCCATTACAATCAAAAACAAAAACCTCGACATATTACATCCTTGCTTTACACCTGTTTTAATTGACTTACATGTACTTAAATTGTGCTAATGCTTAAAATAAAATTATTAGACATTTTATGTTTTTCTCCCTTTTTTCAGGGGTTCAAAGGTGGACAAGGTTCCAGGGTATGATTTTTAGATGTAATAATATCAAACATGAGATACAGCATTTCATCACATAACAAACACCGAGGAGAGAGCTGAAAATATAATATGCAACCAAGTATTTTTAGCAAAATTTGAGGTGTATGATATGTGATGAAACACATGTATTGAGTATCTGATATAGCTTCTCAAACAAAGTTACTTAGAATGAGAAATTAACAACACAAAAACATGCCATGTTTCATCAGATATTCAAACATGTCACGTCTGACTTCCTTTGTCTTTCCTTCATGCATTATTGATGAGTTTGAGAATTATATTTCTAATGTAGTGGCTGTTTGATTAACCCTTTGAGCCCTAAGGGGTCTCCCTGTGACAAGTAAAATCGTCCGGCATTAGCCAGAGTAAAGTCTGTAAAGTCACTAAAGGGGGGTAAAGGGTTAAGTAAGTTTGCAAGGACTCAAAGCAGAGCTTCTACCTCTCTATTTAACAAATAGGTTCCATTTTGCCTCGGGATGTTTTGGATCCCAAATAATGTTCAAACTTAGTATCTTGAGTGGATTGTTCAGATGAAAATACAATTGAAACTTTCGTATACCCTTGGTGATCTTTGTCTGGTGCAAAATGTAGGGAGGTTTTACATGGGAGCTAAAATAGTAGATAAATTGAAATAACTTACCTGTGTTGTATTCTAATGTAAAATGACCAATATCATAAATGTACCTATTTCTGCAAAATATTCTTGAAGTAATCATAATAGAAAAGTTCTATTTCCCGAAAATAATCATCTTTTGACAGCAACATTTCAGTTTCCTTCCAAAAGTGGGTTGTCTAAAACAAGAATGTCATGGCTTCATAAAAAAACATAATTCCACATTCCTGTTTTCATTGTCAGGGAAGTCAAGGAGAGAAAGGTCAAAGAGGAGATCAGGTAAGACACTAGCTAGACAGGAATGTCAAAATTTTGGGTCAGTGAATTGTAGCTTTTTGTGTTAGATTCAAAATTTTCCTTCACCAGCATAGCAATGTACTTTGTTATATCATAGACCTGGTTGTGATGTCTTTCTTGGACAGGTGTAAAGTGGTTTTATTATATCTCTCGGTTGGTAGGCGTGCCCCCGTTCGTCAATTTAGCAGGCCATATGCTCCAGTATGGCCTGCAAAATGTGAAACTTTTGCTTAAAGTCAAAAAAGATATATAATAAATATCTTACTAACCTCGTTTTTCTTGGTCTGTACTGTAAATCAGGGATTCTCTTTTTTTCCCCTGATCTATAGCCGTGCGCTTCGCAATTGGGTCATAAATTGGGAAACAAAATGAGTAATGGATCTCAAAGTAAGAGGCTGGTATTTAGGTTCTTTAGCATTTTTGACCAAAACTCACTTGCACAAGGATTCCCCAAAAGCCCCAACACTACTCATCTCATAGGTTGTTCAGTTAGTATACACTTATGACAATTACCCATGGGTCAGTAAAAATGTCTTTAATTTCTTGTTCAGGGTTCACCAGGTATAGGTTTTCAAGGACGTAAAGGTGAAATGGTAAGTAGATTCATGTCTGGATATTGATATACTATATATTATATTATATTATATTATATATTGGATATATGATTTTGGTGCAGGAGAAGGGTCAGTAGTCTTTGACAAGATAGAGGATCTAACTAGTGAACTCTATCACTTGAAGAAGACTAGCAGTAAGTAGTTGGAAGGGTGCAGGGTATACTCCAATCTCTCATCACAATATTCACTGCTCATCAACTATTCAGGTTATAAGAATAGCGAAAATGATCACCAAAAAAGAGTTGTCTTGATATTTAAAAAATTTCCCCTTACTAGTACCATAACAAATATATGAGAACAGTTAGGGGAAAATGAATATTGATATAAGTGACTACGTTGTGTGACAAAAGATGATCCAGCATCACCCATGATGAACCATAATTTATTCCACAAAATCATTTGGTAGTTTAACTGAGATGGAAAGTTTTTTCATAAGTTGATCCAAACTCTAATTTGAAGGAGTTCAGGAGCATTTTCACGCTTCATATCAATTAAGCACTTCAGAATTCTTTCAAACTCCCTTAAGTGTGTGCGTCTGCTTTCTATGTCAACTTAAAGCTAGCATTCCCTATTAATGCCCTAGAATAAAAACCTTATTTACATTAATTATTTCTCAGTTTTTGTATAATCTTCTTTAATTTTCTTTTAATTTGAAAATTTTTCTCTTAGTATACTTTAGTTTTGTAAATATGTTCTCGATTGAACTGCCTTGAAAAGAAAATGAGCTATCTGTGGTCAACTTGTTTGTAAATTTGTAAGTTGGAAATAAAAATGTGTGAGCAAAAAGAAGAAAACACAAACATGGTTTATCAAATGAGTTGAAAATGTATGTTGTTATAAACCTAGACTTTATCTCAACAAAACGAGCACTGTGATTGGCTGATTCTTGGTCACGTGCCCCTTATCAATTCAAATGTATCCTGACTGGGATACAATTGCGCAGTTGTGCGATCTTAGTTTGATTTTGCTATTTAATTGTTTAAGGGAACATCTAAACAGAGCACTTTATGTATGGTCTCCCAGGAAACTAGTTAGTTTTGTTTTCCCTTGAGTCCAATGTTTCTTTCAACTTTGTCTCAGGAAACATCAGGACTCTCAGCTAAACAAAACCAACAGTTTCCCTCGGGACCATACATTAAGTGTATATTGTGCTGCCATAATATAATGGGGATATAATAGGGATGTTGATGTTTGATGGTAGCCCTTCATCAGTAGTAGTTTATATCAGAAATTTTGGACCTGTACAATAGGTCAATCGACTTTCATTTTCACCAAGAGTCTAAGAAAATGAGTTAAAACTATGTACAGCATAACATGTATGTCTGATCATTCACCTGTTTACAATCTGCTTTTTTCTCTTCTTTTTGTTGAATGTTTCATGTAGGGTGATCCTGGTGCAATAGGTGAAATGGGAGAGCTGGAGGTCAAAGAAGATATTGGTTGGGTAAGGCAGACACTGTTATTTAAATAATGTTATATTGGTCACAGGCTTTTACTAGTTAATATTGGGTAATCTGGAAAAACATGAAAACAGCAATAGCCAATAAAAATAATAGTGATATTAATAATTATTATTATTATTAATTTTATCATTAACAATAATTATAATGTAATAATGTTATTGGTCAATTATTATAATGTAATAATATTATTGGTCAATTAAATGCAGTTTGATATTGTCTTGTATGCTATTATATACTAGTTTTGTCCAAAATAATCAATAGTTTATTTATTTATTTATTTATTCATTTATTTTATTCCTCCAATACCTAGCTAATACAGAGATGTGTAAATATCACTTAAATATATATATTGGAAGGAGAGGAGAATAATCAATAGTTAAAATAATGTTGTCATTAAACCTTATATCATAGAGGCAACATTCAATTTTTATGAAAGACCTTTGTTCAATCCTTTACAGGTTCCACGTGGTGAGCCAGGGAAGTCTGGGGAAAAAGTATGTAAACATTATGCAATTTGTTATTTTGATGCTTTGCTGAAGTATGTAGAGCTACAAAGATGATAATCAGTTGTGTTTAAGATTTTAAGTTTTGAATGTACACAATGCCATAGCTACCATAAATGCTGAACTTCAGGAGATCTGCAAATGTGTGCAAGAAATTTGTTGTTTTCAAATCCTGACAAAACTAAATTACCGGTACTTGATGTTGGTCTATCGCAACTCACTAAGAAGTTATCACCAATATCTCTCTCTATACTTGACAAAATCATTTCACCGGTTCCTTTTGCTAGGGGCCTTGGAGTATACCTAGATGAACATCTCTCATATGATAATCATATCCCCAAAACAGTTTCTAGTTGTTTTAATCAATTAGTACAGGTATACAGAATTAATCATCTTTTAGCAAGACCAACTCTTTTATCATCATAAAATGTTTTGTATTCATTAAGCTCTTTTATTGCTTATCAGTGTGGGCAAACACCGCTGATATACACAAACTCCAACTTGTGCAAAATTTTGCTACAAGAATTATTCCAAGACATAGAAAATTTGACCACATCAAGGAAGGCCTTAACTGCCTTAAGTAACTTGGAATTAAAGATAAATAGAAAATCAATGATGTTATGATGGTATTTAAATGCCTGAACATTTTTGCACCTAAATTTTTGTGCTCCAGCATAGCAGCAAACTGTGTGATAATTTCTACACCTGGTTGCAATGTACAATTTGGTGTTTAAAGGAAAATTGCACATTGCTACCAATGACAGTACATTGTCAGTACTGCATGTACGTAATGAGAGATACCTGTTTAGAAGCAGTTTTTTTTTTTGTTGTTGTTTTTGTATAAATATGCCACCTCTCAAAACAATAGCTCTATTTGTTTCAAAATAATTTAAATCTTCATTTATCACATCTACATGAATTGGGGATATCAGTGAAACTTCCACTACATAGACTACAGTGTAGTAACTAAACATGTTGCAGTGAGTTACGTTACTACTTTTAATTTTTTGTTAGCTTATATTTCATTTTTGGGAATACTGTTAGAGAATCATGTTAGTGAACTTGGTATTTTTCTTTGTCTTGAATCCAACACTTTTTTTACTGAAGGGTGACAAAGGAGATATTGGAAATAAAGGTGAAATGTCAACTATAAATGGAACTGAGGGAGATCCAGGATCTCCTGGAGCTAAAGGTGACCTTGGAGAAACAGGAGTTACAGGTGACCCCGTAAGTACAGATGCATTTATTTTTAAAAGCCAATTTGGCCGATTATTTGATACATTTCAGACTCTTTGTGGGTCACTGCCAAAAAAAAATGATGTCACAACTTTTGGGAGTGAACATTTGTAGATTGGTACCTCTTGAGGTGCAAAGTCAAAATGACTACTGATGAAATTATCACAGTACCTTAAAAGATAAAACTATGACAGGAACTGTTTGCCAGTTGATTGGTTTCTATTGTTGTCTCATTCATCACTCAAAAATAGTGAACAAGTTGACATTCAGTTTGAATTCACGACAATATGCTCTTAAAAAAATTCTAAGGGTAAAAGTATTTGATAGAGTTATCTTTATCACTATGACAATCATTATCACTACTTTTTTGTTGCTTTTGAATTAAAGAGGTGCTTTTACCCACACCTCCTGGCGGTAAAAGGTGTCTTAAGCCTAGCCCATGAAACAAGATTTTTGTACTTATTGACGAGCATGCTCCCATCACTTTTTATGGGAGTCGTGAGTAACCCCTCCTCAGGACAGAGGCACTGCTAGCCATAATTTAGTCCCTTGCATAATGATTGTCTGCAAATTAATTTTTAGTGAGTACAATTGCATATTAAGTTTGATAACACCTGGGAGGAGGACATGAACACTTCATGGGGACATTATTTATGCATTAAAAGATATCTTTTGCTAAAAGATGCATTTTTCAGGTTATGACACATACAGCACTTGAGAAATCAAATGTATCTTCTGTCTGCTGTAACTTGGACTTATTCATGCATTTCTGCAAATGTTTTGATCCCCCGAGCTGTTCATCAAATTTTATGATATCTTTGTATGTAGTCCTGCATGATTTCTTCTAGATTGGCTAGTTCTGTCAATAATTTTTTTTGTTAATCTAAGTTTCAAACGCTGAATAACCTCTCAATGAGGCAATTTCTTTAGTTTGTCTCTCGCAGGATTTACATAATGCCGGTGTAGAAAGCTAAACATGAACGTGACAAAACTTTATTGCACAGAAGGGGTACTGTAAGTTATAACGTGAAAACATGTTTTAAGTGCTTTGCTTAAATGAATTTTTTTAATTTATAGTATCCATGTTGTCTGTAGAATTCGGGAGAAAATTAATCAACTGGTTTCCGTAATTCTTTATCAATTTAGGGAGACAAAGGCAAGCAAGGACCTGGAGGACAAAAAGCGCTTCCGGTTTGTAGAATAACAGTCAATACTTACAGTACATTCTATAATTTTGAGTGTTTCGTTCACCATTTTCATTTACGGTACCTGGTGAATGAAGAAAGATGCTTCTTTGATTAAAAAAATCAAACATGATAGAAATATACCAACACTGGTTGCCACCAAATGTCGTCACAGCATCAACTAAGGTTACGAATGAAGCTATTGACAGGAATGGTAGATTTGACAACTGAAATTTCACCGAATCTACTATTTTTGCCAAGTCTGCCACGCTTGCATGGACCCTTGTTAAAGGTGATTTACTGTAATATCTACCAAATCTGGTACAGCGCTTTGCGGAATATCGCCAAAGCTGCCACACTTCTATGGACCCTTACTTAAGGTGATTTACTTATTTGCCAAAGCAATTGGCAAAATTTCGCCGTGTCTGTCATTGGATGAATTTCTGGCCCTATCTCCACAGTGTAGCCTCCTTTCCGCACAGTCGGTATTTACGCTACAACGTGGTGCAGTGCCAAACATGCAACTCACGTTCACAGGTTGTCCAGATTCAATATTTTTTAAGTGCCATATTTGGAAACTGCTTGTTCCAGTCTTTGAGCTTTTTAGTTCAATTGGTTTCTCTTGCTTTTCAAATATGGTACTTGGTAAACTGAATGTAAACAAGCTGCGGTTGAAGACATTCAAAGGAAGTTACATGTTTCAAGTCTTTTGGGTTTCTTGTATTATTGAATACATTTTTCTAGCTTTTTATATCATTTATATCTTGCGCGCATATTGTGAAACCCTTCAGTTTTTTATTCCACTGCTAAAAAGGCCATTTAATAAATAACTTATTAACCTCGTCTGTTCGGTCATTACAAGGAAATCTCAGACCTCGGCCTCGACGTATTACATCAAGGCCTCAGTCCGACACTTCCCTGTAATGACCTCCCTCTCGGTTAATAAATTAAATGCTTATCTTAAGCAAACATTGCACAATTTTTACCAACCCTTATTAAGCGGACACTTGAAAAGGTCCAGCTTGATAGAGGATTCATTGTACATACCCTTAGATCTTCCCGTTTTGTTCAGGTTTGCTTTCTCGGGCGGTCTGTTGTAGTCGTATTTCTAGCTTATTTTTGGTGTTACGCCTTCACCGGAGATAGAACTCCAAACCTTACGTTTTCCGTTTGAATTTCTACGCATTCGCTTACGTCATTAACGAGAAGTGATCAATATGGAACTTCTTCACTCAAGAACATTGCCATGTATAGCTAACTGTTAATGGGAACCACAGAATTGATCAACTTAGACATCATAAATTGATCTGACTCAACATTCTCCAATTTAACTTAAAACCAAATGTATGGCAGTGGCTTGAGAGAATTGCTATTCAGATCTATGGAATGAAAGGGTTAAAGATGTGTAAGAGCGCGAAAGCGCTTTTCGTTTGTTTACCTCGTACGTGTCCAATTAATCTTTATTTTGTATTCTAATTATCCAGGGTATCACAGGTGATAAAGGTGCCAAGGGTGAACAAGGCGCTCCTGGCCCAGAGGTAGGTTAACTGTAAAAATGACATCCCCAGTAGTGAGCCCTTGGAGCGTTTATCACGTCATGGCTGTAATTACAGCGGTCAACTCTCTCGTAAGCGACCCCACCCTTGGTGCACGATAAAAGTGGCCGCTTACTGGAGGTGGTCGCTTACGAGAGAGTTTTTGAAACAGTATTTGACTGAGAAACAAAACGGTTATTGACAAAGTGGTCGCTTACGAGAGAGTTTTTGAAACAGTATTTGACTGAGAAACAAAACGGTTATTGACAAAGTGGTCGCTTACGAGAGAGTTTTTGAAACAGTATTTGAGTGAGAAACAAAACGGTTATTGACAAAGAGGTCGCTTACGAGAGAGTTTCTGAAACAGTATTTGACTGAGAAACAAAACGGTTATTGACAAAGTGGTCTCTTACGAGAGAGTTTTTGAAACAGTATTTGACTGAGAAACAAAACGGTTATTGACAAAGTGTTCGCTTTCAAGAGGTGGTCGCTTACGAGAGATGGTCGCTACATGTATGAGAGAGTTGACTGTAGAATCAAAGTAACTAACTGCTTTTTTTAATTCACCGTGTTTTCAGTATATTCTTAGGAAGAAAAGATCAACTTTTTTGGGAAATTTCTATTGGACTGAATTTCACTACTTTAACCAGAAATGATGAAAAATCCGATTTTTGAGGGATCGACTTATACACGAGTTAATACGGTACTCTGACCACTTAATTAATTTACTCTCGTTCACACGCTGCTATGGTTCCACCAATAGCATAGCTCCGAACCTGTCTATATAAATTGCACGTAACCCATAATCCTCTCATTCGCTCTGACGAAGGGCTAACGCTCAAAACGTCAGCACCACCTTCTTTTACCTTACAAACTACTTTATCAACTTGTTTGATTATCCCAGTTTCTTGTACTTTGACCACTCCTTACGCATGCGTTACTGACCAAACGTGACGTCAAGATGGCTGCTAATTCGCCAAGAGCTCGGGAAATTATTAGAATCTGGACAAAACGCGCTTTCCAAATGTCATTCAACGTCTCATGAACTGAAATATGCCATTCAACGTCTCATGAACTGAAAACTATTAGATGCATGGCACCTAAGTTATGGAACTTCCTTGACGATAATACCCTAACGGGCTTTTGCACAGGATTCAAATAAACTTTAACATATTCTTTCTATTTGTGCTGAATGAGTAGCTTTTAGAAAGTATACAATTTTAGAAAGGATATGCCCGACCTGACATACATTTTCCGGTCCCATTTATCGTTTTTAGACTTAATGGTTCACTTTGTGTAGCTTCCAAGCCTACGGAAAAATGGCGAATATTTCAGCTTTACATTATTGAGTACTTCAATTAGAGACTCCAAGTTCATCTCGTTAAATTCGCGAGATTAAAATGGGCTTCCTTTTTTTCCTCGTTCAGTTACAGAGCGCCCTCTTGTCTTAACGGCGCTTGCGCTAGTTTTAGTTTTACAGGAACAACCGAGAAACCTGCCCCAATTTACATTCCACGTACACTTTCACTGTTTTTTCCCATGCATACGACATGCCACTGTCGGCTTGAACTCCGGAACAACAAGGGGGATATAAAAAAGTGCGGCAAATAACGCGTTTTGTAAATAGCATTAAGTTAAGTCGACGATAATAGTAAAAAATTGTTGACAACTAAATGTTCCATCTGTGGAGGCTCTAAACAAATACATAAAAAACAAATTAGCACGTGCAACATCTCAAGAATCACCTATGCTGATATCAAAAGAACTAATCCTGCTCTGCGTAACCATGCCTAAGTTTTCTACTATTGTATTAAAATAGGGAAGCCTCAGATTACACAGTTCAGTATGCGTCTGATTTATCGGTTTAAACTTACATTTGCTGCACTTTGTTCTCTTTGCCTCTTGGTAGGGAGAAATTGGTTTTTCAGGGCGCAATGGTTCAAAAGGTCCACCTGGAGATGAGGGTGTGGTAAGTGACAATAATTGAACCCTTTCACTGCCAAGATCGGGTATAAATTCTCCTGAGCAAACGCTATACAGTTGATCGATTTGGCAACCTTGATTTCATCATATTCTCAATTTTTATTAATAATTGTTTTTTCGTTATTTTTTTAATAATCATTTCTTACACTTACAACAATTATTACATCACTTATTCTAAGCCTATTTCGCAATAACATAAAACAAATCTTTCTGTGCAATCATACTTATTAAAATTATATTTAATCTAAAGAATTGCAGATAGAGGAGCTTTTACGAATATTAAATATTTTTTTTTCAAATTTATACTTATATTTAACTTTGTTGATAAAGTCGGAAAGTAACAGAAATGGTGAGTCATTTTGGAGCTTTTTCTTATTAATATAATACCGCAAAAAGGAGGGTGTAGTTTAGCTTTTTAATTCTTATTAATATGTTTGTGTGGTAGCGTATTGGAACTATAAGGAGAATTTATACATAGGTCACCTGTGGCATTCAAAGTGTTAAAAGAAAGACCAAGTACTATTCGTTCTTAAGTTATTGTTTCATAGCAATAAATAAATACATATATACACATAGCATTCGCAGTGGCAAAATAATATCTAAATTTTACTTGAATGTATCAGGGTGGAATTCCTGGACCTAAAGGTGCCCCAGGACCAAAAGGTATCGCTGGAAAACCTGGTGAAAGAGGAGAAATTGGTGCTCAAGGAGAGGCTGGCCCTCAGGGTCCCCCTGGCTCCTCCGTAGTTGGTCCCTTAGGGCCCATTGGCGATGAGGGCCCATTGGGTCCTCCTGGACCTCCTGGACCAGCAGGTGGGAATGAAACAGAAATAATGAGTTAGCTCCTAACCCTTTCCCTTCCAAAATTAACCAATATACAACCTCATCTCTCAATTATCAATACATTATCAAGGTGACAGGGATGAAAATTAAAAAGATTATCAACTCAAGGTTATTGAATTATTTTAAGAACATATTCTCCAAACTAACATGTAAGACATAGTATGGCAGTCACTGAGGAGAATTTCTCTTAAGAAAAACATTCTTCCCAATTTTGTAAATCACCACTTTTTAACTCGTGGATACGCGAAGCGTATTTGCGAGTTTTTGTGGGGACTCCGATATGCAAATTGTCACTCACTCACTCACTCCCGTGTAGACATCTTCGTAATTAGTCGGATAGAACTCGGGGCACCGATATGAAGACGACAATTGTCGTGACCGAAGTCACGGAAGTCTGTTGATGAAAGTTCACGCTGAAAGTGTATCGTACCGTTGCCAGAGTTTGTAATGATTTTGTAGCTTAAGAGGACGATTAGCGAGGCCCTGTTAGGGGTAAATTTCGACAAGCGACGTGGCCTTGAAACGGCGACATAAAGGACCTGAAATGGCGACGAACGACGAGCCGCTCACGGGAAATTACGACAGCGACCTTCGACCTTCCGAAATTGCGACGTGAAAAGGTTTGAAACTCAGACACGCGACATAAACAACCTCACTAACAGGGCCTCATTAGCGGTCTTACTAAAATCAAAAGGAGTTTAAATGTTTCCAGTTAGGACAATGACCAACTTGGAGACTGAATTTCATGAGCCTTTTACTCGGCCAGGCGCTAAACGTGAACAGATGATAACTATTCGCTTTTCCGACATCGACCGCCCCCAAGATTACAAGCAGTATATGAATTTCAGTTGGCTCGAAAGTGATCTGAAGATGAGAAAATCTCTTGCTAATGTAGTAAGCTTTGATGAGAACTCATAGAGCGAAATGAGCACTTGAATGAGAATTTATTTGAGCGAAATGAGTACTCGTTATTGAACGAAACTACTACTGAAAACAGAATAAATTGACGAATCCATGATGTGAAACCGAAGAACTTCTGCGGCCAACCTGGATAAGAAACATCGCATGGAGGACTTTTCTACTGATTTAAGTGTTAGTACTAACAGGAATGGAGTTGGAAAAGTATTGGGACGGTCAAGAAGTATGTCAACGCTTACCATTAAATATAGAGGCGCATGCCGTGACGGAGAACCAGGGTTCGAAAAGAGTAAGTCATGTAGAAAATGTATTAAGCGTTATATTATATACAATACACCACAAGCCGTTACAATGAAACGTTTTCTGTCTATTGATTTCCGAATTTACCTTGAAGTGAACTAGATTGTGTTGAAGTAGACATGTTGGGAAAATAGGCTTACCTGTTTTGCTTACTGTTGTGTGACTCATCATATTTACATTGTAAAAACAAGAAGTTATAAGGATAAAAACAAAGATGTATTGCTGTATTAATGATGGCAAGTGTGATTTTTTTTTAAGTGCAACCCTGAATATATATACCACTGATAACCTAAAATGAGATGGTAATGTAAATAAACTAATTCAACTTGATAAAGAATTGAGAGTCTTAAGGATTTTAAGATCATCACGTCAGCTGAGCTATGCTACATGGTTTTGTTCATTATCAGCTGCAGAGTCAAGGTGGATATTTCTGTTGCATACATTGAATAGACTTGTAGACAACAAAAACTATAATGATGATAAAATTGACAATGTCATGGCAACAAAATTCAGACCTTATTTAGAAGGACCCTGTTACTTTGAACACACAGACAGTGAGCAGCAGGATACCAGAACTACATTTGGTTTCGGTGCCATCTAATCCTGTACCTTTATGTTAAGTTATCAAATTTTTTAACAGCTGTATGCTTGCCACCTGCCTTATAACTGATGCCTAGTGTAGTCAAATGATTGGCGTCATGTACTCACTGTATGTTTATTTCAAAAAGCTACTCAGCTCCCTGGTCACTTTTATGTTGTGATTATAGATTATTAAAATTATCTTCAAGTTCATTCAATCACAACTCTGAAAAAACACCTCATTAATTTTTAAATTATTTCTTTTTTCTCTGTTTTGTAAACATATCCACGAGTTCACCATAGTCCTACTTTGATTGTATCTACGGGCTTCTTGTGGAACCCGTAGATACGATGCTATCGTGTATGTAAGTCTGTCTCTAAGTAACAATAGAACCTTTCGGCAAATCATCGCAAACTCTCGGATTCTCTTCGTTTTATCCGATTCTTTTCACCTGGCTCCGATATCGTCCATGAGCATTGTGTGTGCTTCGCTTGGGGTCTTCGGCGCTTGTTGCAATTTTCTGTCGCTATTTTTAGTAAATAACAATAAAACCTTTCGGCAAATAATCGCAAGCTCTCGGAATCTCTTCGCTTTATCCGATTCTTTTCACCTGGCTCCGATATCGTCCGCGAGTGTTGTCTATGCTTCGCTTGGGGTCTTCGGTGCTTGTTGCAATTTGCTGTCGCTATTTTTTACATTTTCAGTTTTCTTGTTCTCATAATCAGACACATAAATTCGAGAGGTGATTTTTCTTCAGGTAGCACAGTACAGGTTTAAATGTCTTCTCTTCTAGCTCGGCCTTTCTATAGATATGTGAAGTCCTATGCTGCATTCACACCGGAACTTAAACATGTTTAAAAGCTGTTTAGGACTGAAAAAATTGCACGAGCCTGCAGGGCAAGTGCAATTTGTTGTCTGTGAAAAATTTACGAGAGCTTATTTATACAAACTTGCCCTCAAAATCATTTGATTGCTTGTTAATAATATACGTGCAAAAATTTAATTTCAACCACTTGCACCCAATTTCAACTTTTCTGCGCTGTTTGGGATTAATTGACATGCTCTCAGCCAATCAGGGCTTTGACATTTTTGCATGTATATTATTAGAAAGGAAGTGTAAAAGTCTTTTATTCCAGGTATTATTGGTATGACTGGTCCAATGGGACCAAAGGGTGCAGAAGGGCCCAGAGGGGACCCAGGAGAAGACGGTGTGCCTGCAGTAGAAATACCAGGACCCAAAGGAATGGACGGACCTCCGGGTGAAGTGGGATACAAGGGGATTCAGGGCGACCCAGGACCTAATGGACCACCAGGTATCAGTGAAAGCTAAAGCAATTATAGTTAAACCTCGCTATCTCGAGCTCTCAACGGAAACGGAAAATAGTTCGAGAAAAATGATGGTAAATGACTGGAAAAACAATCCGAGGGAAATGAGTTGAGTTCGAGATAGCAAGGAGTTTGAGGTGACCGAATTCGAGATAGCGAGGTTTGACTGTATTCTGGCCAATCACTTAAGGTTCACACATCCCAAATGACCAATCATTGTCCCAAGCAAATGCGTGTGGTGAAGATCTCGCACAGAAAAAAGCGCGCGCTTGTCACGATTGAGTTGAGTTGTACCAGAAATCCTTAAGACGTGGAACATGTAACCTCCTTTGAACGTCAATAAGCACATCTTGTCCACGTTCAATCTACTTCCAACTACCATATTTGGAAAATCAAGAGAACTGATAAACTAATCAAATTGTACGTACAAAAACAGGATAAAAGAAGATCCATGCTATACTTTTGCTTCGAGTTTCATGCGGTAGGTTGAAAAGGATTCCTTTCCCTACCTCCTTAAACAAGCTTGAATTTTGCTTCTTGGCGTCGACGCTGAACTCTCAAAAGGAGGGAGTCAGCTTGGAATCGCGCAAATGGTTAAAAACGTAATTTGCCTCGCGTGTATTCTAGATGCCATGGTGGCGCGGTGGTATCGCACTTGCCCTTCAATCTGATGTTTCGCGAGGGCTCAAGTTTAAACCTCGGAAGATGATGACGTCTCGCGCGATACGAAAAACGTTGAAAAAAAGCGTGCCAATTTTTGACTACGATGAAAAAAATGGAACTCTGCCGAAACCTTGACGCGCTCGCCCTCGGCATCCCGCGTAACAACGGAACTCTCTCGAATTCTTGACGCGCTCGCCTACGGTATTTCGCGTAATTATAATTATGCGGAGTGGTACCTTAAAAAATGAGAACCGAAAAGTCGCTAAGATTGTTTAAGTCATGAATTCAATAACAAGATCGAAAAAAAACATTGAACTCTAGATTGGAATGAATGCAAGGAGGGGGACATGGCGAATATCAACGCACAGCTTATTGTAGAAAACAGGCCTTGATATAACACACGGTTTCCATAATCCTTTCAGTAGCTTACTCTAAACTTCATAAATTTCCAGGTGCATGTTTTGCTTTTATTCGAGCTTGTTTTTCTACACCCTGCTCTGCCCTCGTTGGTAGGGAGGGAAGCATAAAACGTGTCTTGTCTTGCAGCTCAGCCGATCATTTGTATCGAGGGGGAAGAATGTCCAGAACCTCAAATAGGACCAGTTGGACCTAGAGGACTTCCCGGTAATCCCGGGCTTCCAGGGCCATCAGGTGAGCCAGGTCCTGTCGGTGACCAAGACACGTGCCCCTTTTGCCCCCCTGGTCGAAAGGGTGTGAAAGGTACTCAAGGACCCCCTGGCCCAGATGGTGAACAAGGGGAACCAGGACCAGATGGTATCAGAGGACCTCAAGGAAGTACTGGGGACCGGGGGGACAACGGTACTGATGGTACCCCTGGTCAGAAGGTATTTTAACTTTGATGTTACCAAGCACGGCATTGAGCCTGGTGTAACAACAACAATCTTTACTTATAATCTCACTTGCCTTATATTTTTTCTACAATTAACATGAAATATTTGAGTGCAGGCTGCCGTAGGGTTAGCCTAATCCCAGATAACGTTTACATTAAGTGAATATACTGTAAATTGAAGGTCCGCAAGACGGCAAAATTCCACATATAAACACACATACTTTGGACCGCTGGCATCAACTGTTTCAGGGAAAGGCATCGACCATTATAAATGGGCATCGACTGTTTCAGGAAAAGGCGTCGACCCTTAAAATGGCATCGCTTATTTACGAAAGGGAAAAACTGCCCCACCGATGCAGCTCTAAATTCTCTATTTATAATACACAGGCAAAAATTTCAACGCGCTGATTGGCTGAGAGCGCATCAATTAATCCCAAACAGGGCAGAAAGTTGAAACTGAGTGCAGAAATTTACTTTTTGCATGTATATTATTAACAAGCAATCAAATGATTTTGAGTGCAATTTTGTATAAATAAGCACTGGTAAATTTTCCCAGACAACAAATTGCACTTGCCTTGCAGACTCGTACAATTTTTTCAGCCTTCCAAAGTTTATGTTGTGCTCACATATTCCAAATTTCACTCGAAATCATTTGATTACCGATGCGAACCAATGTTGCATGATCACAGTAGTTTGTACTAATTTATGACTTCATTGCTGCTCTCTTTATCTGTACTAGGGAGAAAAAGGCTTGAAAGGTGAACAAGGATTTCCTGGACCTAAAGGAGACAGCCCTGTAACTGATAGAGAGGAGGTGTTTGAGCCCCCTGGACCCCGTGGAGATGCTGGTGACCCTGGTGTTCGAGGTGAACCGGGGCCCCCTGGTGTAAGTGGGCCCCCAGGCCCAACAGGACTACCAGGGAACCCAGGTCCTGCCGGGCCTGCCGGAGACCAGGTATGAACATTCAAATCAGGTTTATAGGATTAGTGCAAATGATCCAATTATCGCCGAGGACTCCAAGGAGGTGTTAAATAGATATTAGTATAAATACTCAGGTGATTATACAAAATCACGCGCTCTGATTGGTTCGCTATCTTGGATTATCAGCCGATAATCACCTCGACGAACAAAATGGCTGCCAGTCGTTCGTTTTTTGTACAACGTTTTTTCTTTTCTTTTTTTGAAATAATCACCTGTGTGTTTATACTAAAACAATTACTCGCCTCAGGCTCAGTGATTATCGGTGAATATTCACCGCGACTTCGTCTCGGTGAATATTCACCGATAATCACTGAGCCTGAGGCGAATAATTGTTAATTAAGCGAATTATTTTCGCTTTATTATTTTTATTTTCACGGAATTAAAACTCTGTAGCAAAATTGTTTTTATGATATCCTACAAATATCTTTGCAAGTAGATGGCCCAGTGGAGGGCTCAGTCTCCTCTGTGTATACACCCTTCATTTTCTTACATTTGCGCTGAAGAATGTAGAAGTTTTTGCCCAAAGATGTGGGCAAAATTTGACTTTCCTGATGCATTTCAATGTCATTACTGACCAGTGTACTTCTGTAAAGATCTTTTGACATTGCACTGTATCTACACTTTTGCTGGAAAAGCCTTGGGACCAAAGTTAAAAAATGTGTCATCCAGCAAACTCCGTAAATCCTTTCAAACAAACCACGTAAATGAGTCTCAGCTCCCCCAAACCTCCACTCTGTAAAGTTGCTCAACTCTCCCGCCCCTCCCCCCTCTTGAATGTTACTCAACTCCCCCACCCCTCCCCCTCTTCAATGTTGCTCAACTCCCCCACAACAACAACCATTTATTTGTACTCACAATTTATAAAGTAATTACAATAAACATTAAACCTCTGCAATGTTGCCTGACTCACCCACCCCTCCCCCTCTGTAATGTTGCCCAACTCACCCACCCCTCCCCCTCTTCAATGTTGCTCAACTTCCCCACCCCTCCCCCCTCATCAATGTTGCCCAACTCTCCCGCCCCTTTTTCCCTCTGCAATGTTGCTCAATTTCCCCGCTTCTCCCCCCTTTGCAATGTTGTTTAGACACTGAAGAATATCGCTGAAAGATTACGAAGTTAAAATCAACCTTGTAGAGGGAAGGAGGATCCGTAAACCTCGAAAATCATGTCTACTGTTCCCAGGAATTCCGTCAAGACTGTAGATATTTTTTGTCCGTTGTTTTTAGGGGGATATTGGCACACCTGGACAGAATGGTACAGTTGGCCAACGAGGTGATGACGGTGAAATAGGTCAAAAGGGTGAACCTCCAGTAAAACCTGTCCCGGATGTTGGTGAAAAAGGTGATCCAGGTGAAAGTGGAGTAGCAGGAAATGAGGGACCTAAAGGAGTTAAAGGACAAAAAGGCGATGGACCAGATGAATCAGGTACTACAGTCATCAGATGTACAAATGACATAAGGGTATATTACATGTGTAGCGTGCTTGTCTTGGGTTTAGGCTTAAAGAACGAGGTATATTACATGTGTAGCCTGCTTGTCTCTGGTCATGGCTTAAAGAACGAGGTATATTACATGTGTAGTGTGCTTGTCTCGGTTCATGGACGAGGTAATTCACGATTAGACTTTCCAAACTTTAGTGGACTCCAATTGAATCTAGTGGAGTGTATTGGACATGGATGTCATTTTCTAGTGAACTAATTCATCTCCTGCGTATGTTACTTGACAAAGCCCGCAGGAGGTTTAAAGGTATACCTGGAGATTCAGGAGATCTTGGTCCAGATGGGATGAAGGGAGATAACGGTACTGCAGAAGACGGAAATCCCGGTTTGCCCGGACAAGTCGGGCCCCCAGGGGATCCTGGAGAAAATTCGCAAGGTCCTGGAGGACCGGAAGGAGAGCAAGGTTGTGTATTGTGTCCGATTTAAGTTTGAAGTAATTTTAATGTCTCCCTGATATCAATGGGTAATCAATGATTATCATTAAGAGCGACTTTCCGAGAATTTCGAGAATCGAATGACACTCAAGAAAAATTCAATTTTCTTTTTTTTTGGAAACATTCCTTTTGGTGAACAATGTATCCTGTTGTCACGTCAGAGCACACCAAACAGACAGCTGACGTTGAATGACATTTCCCCACGTTTCAAAAGGATACAGAATCAACGTTGAATAACAAGTAAGCGGATTCACTCCGGTTGAACAGACGAGGATTTTTTCAGCGCAGCCTCCTTGCACCCATATTGTTTGTTAAATGTTCTCCCTTAAGTAAGCGCGTAAGTAAACGGTTGAATGGTGAACAATGGTAAGGATTTGAAGCACGAAATGACTCTTGAATCGTGCGCGCACATTTTCCACAAAATTCTCTCTCTTTCATCCGTAGTATTTATAGTCATTTCTTTATCCTCTTCGGGTTAATTGCGGGCTCACAAATAACTAGCTCCAAGTTGGCTTGATAGCTCAATTGGTAAGACCATTGCACGCGAATCACAGGTTCATTGTTTCGAATCGCGTTCAAGCCTGATTTTTTGGTTAATTGCGAGCTCACAAATAACTAGCTCCCAGTTGGCTTGATAGCTCCATTGGTAAGACCATTGCACGCCAATCACAAGTTCATTGTTTCGAATCGCGTTCAAGCCTGATTTTTTGGTTAATTGCGGGCTCACAAATAACTAGCTCCCAGTTGGCTTGATAGCTCCATTGGTAAGACCATTGCACGCGAATCACAAGTTCATTGTTTCGAATCGCGTTCAAGCCTGATTTTTTGGTTAATTGCGGGCTCACAAATAACTGGCTCCCAGTTGGCTTGATAGCTCCATTGGTAAGACCATTGCACGCCAATCACAAGTTCATTGTTTCGAATCGCGTTCAAGCCTGATTTTTTGGTTAATTGCGGGCTCAAAAATAACTAGCTCCCAGTTGGCTTTGATAGCTCCATTGGTAAGACCATTGCACGCGAATCACAAGTTCATTGTTTCGAATCGCGTTCAAGCCTGATTTTTTGGTTAATTGCGGGCTCACAAATAACTAGCTCCCAGTTGGCTTGATAGCTCCATTGGTAAGACCATTGCACGCGAATCACAAGTTCATTGTTTCGAATCGCGTTCAAGCCTGATTTTTTGGTTAATTGCGGGCTCACAAATAACTAGCTCCCAGTTGGCTTGATAGCTCCATTGGTGAGACCATTGCACGCCAATCACAAGTTCATTGTTTCGAATCGCGTTCAAGCCTGATTTTTTGGTTAATTGCGGGCTCACAAATAACTAGCTCCCAGTTGGCTTGATAGCTCCATTGGTAAGACCATTGCACGCGAATCACAAGTTCATTGTTTCGAATCGCGTTCAAGCCTGATTTTTTGGTTAATTGCGAGCTCACAAATAACTAGCTCCCAGTTGGCTTTGATAGCTCAATTGGTAAGACCATTGCACGCCAATCACAAGTTCATTGTTTCGAATCGCGTTCAAGCCTGATTTTTTTTTTCAGTTCTTATCTTTGCAACTGCTTATGTTGCTGACATAACTGCGACAATCTTTCACTTATGATAATCTCTATTTATTGCTGCTTTTGGTAAACCAGGCGCTGCAGGATTTGGAGGTAGCAGAGGTCCCACTGGTGATGAAGGAAGGCCGGGAGCAGAAGGAGAGGTTGGTGCCCCAGGTGAAGTAGGCGCGCAAGGAATGGTGGGTGAAGTTGGCGAGACCAGAAGTGGACCAGATGGTAAAGATGGAGAAGATGGACTGCAGGGACTTAAAGGTAATGTTCTACATTATGAACAATGATAACTGAAATTGTAATACCCTTCAGCAAAGGTAGGTAGTTAATATTAAGGAACTTAAGCACGCGCGTTTTGGAGACGCGGACGGCAACCGGAAGAGAACATTTCACGTGCCAGGACAGTGGTGTCTCCCAGATTTTTATAGTGATCATCTCTAATGGAGAAATGTTACTAATCAATGTAAATGTAGTTGTGTGAAGACAAGATAAAAGGGGAAACAGCTTACTTCCGGTTGCCGTCCGCGTCTCAAAAACGCGCGTGCTTAAGCTCCCTTAAGGCGCAGACGAACCTTAAAGCCCACACGGCCGTAGCCTACCCTGGCTTGAGTTTAGCATGAAGCACCCGGCAATATTGTTACTCCCCTCTACCCCCTGGATGGGATGCTAGTCCAACGAAGGGTTGGTTACTCCGCATTATATTGCCGGTACCCGTTTAGAGACCTGTGTGGAGAGTTGAGTTTCTTGTCTTATGAAACAACACAGAGCTATCACCAGGATTCGTACTCCGGACCTTTTACTCAGAGTTCTGACACGCTAACCACTACACTACAGAGTCTCCACGAACACTCTTCATTGATTACCTTGCATTAGCGTGGAAAATTTGGTTTTGAATCAAGTCAACATACTTAAATTTTCTTTGGGTTTTGTTACTGGGATCTGCTTTGTTAGTGCATTACACAATTTTGGTCACACTCCAGCCTCAAAAGCTTAAAATCTGAATATTACGTTTATTCAGATTTTTTTTTTGTTCTTTGGGTGATCATCTACTAAATTCCCAAAGTCTGTTACCTGATAACGTGATGGAAAAACTTTGAGTTCATAAATACCAGTGAATTTAATGGACGTAAATAAATCTCAGCACTAAGCAAAATCACACCATGAATTCTTTGTAAGACTCTCTATTGTTGGTTCTTTTTGTTTGTTTTCTGATATTACCCAACCAACAAAAATAAAATGTCATCCATACGCACCCATTTTACTTGGCGCGGTTTTTCGGCTTTTGTGGGGCCATAAGAGATGCTACAGTAATTGTCTGTTCAGTTCGATCTTCAGGATGTAGGAAATTCTGAATTTGTTGAAGTTAACTGACGTTTCGACAATCTGAGCGGATGTCATCATCAGAGTCATGTGAGTTACGAAACAACAGTCGACGTCTTTTCGGAATGACATGAAAATTCACCCCGACGATCGGACTTCACAAACAGCTCCTGAGGGTCCTGAGTTAAAATCATTTACAATTTTACTACTGTGATTACTTAACAATTATTCGCCGAAGGCGAAGTGATTATCGGTGAATATTCACCTATAATCACAGAGCCTAGTAATTATCTTAATATAAATACACAGGTGATTATTTTAAAAAAAAAGAAAAGAAAAAGCATTGTACAACACGAAAAAATTTTATTTCCTCAAAGAGGAAAGAGCCATTTTGTTCGTCGAGGTGATTATCGGCTGATGATCCGAGATAGCGAACCAATCAGAGCGCACGGGTGTTTATAATCACCTGAGTATTTATACTAATTAACAATTATTCTTTGAAATCGAGGTGAATAGTAGCTGAAAATTTATCGAGCTGTGCAGCAGCGAGTTGAATATTTCTGAAGCCACTATTCACTGAGATTCAAAGGCATAATTGTTGAACTATAGAGCAATGAAGCAACCTCAGCGACATCTCTCGGAAACAGCTGTAAAACGAGATTTGACACCAGCCACTTTTTATTCGTCCAAAACTCACTTCTACAAGGATTTCTCAGAGGCCTCCGCGGCACCATTCACCTCGTAGAAAGTAAACAGTGTTGAATATCCCGTGATAGTGGTGAGCTAATCGGATTCCTCAAAATGCGAAGGTTGCTGGGTTGATATATAATAATGAATAATAACCGTAATGATGCACCCAGTTAAAAAAGAGGATAATACACGGTGGCGAGAAGATATGAATTTTATGTTCGAGTGCTAAGAACAATTTCTCAAGAGTGAGCGCAGCGAACGAAAGAGATATTGTTCTTGCACATAAAATTTATGAGCATAAAATTCATATCGTCGAGCTTTCGTGTAATTTTCTTTTTATTATCTAAACAAAAACACATTAAGACGTTGGTTTGGCAGCTTTGTACGCAAACTGAATTGTGCAAGGCGGGAAATGACGTCATCGATATCCTCACTAGTGAGGACATGGAAAATATGCTATTACCGTCCCGGATGTAATTTCGTATGAATTTTACGAGTGGTGTTATTCCCAGTAAAACATTCACCCCTATATAACATAGTGTCATATGGATCGTCATTGCTTTATAACAGGGTTTCCAGGAGATCCAGGTGAAGTCGGGAGGCCAGGACCAAAGGGGGCTAGCGGAATTAAAGGAATAATTGGACCCAAAGGGAAACCTTCCAATGGAACGAACCAGCTCCAGTTGGGACCTAGAGGTCCTAAAGGTGAACCAGGACGCAAGGGTGAACCCGGAGACCGCATTATAGGCCCCCCTGGAAATCCGGGAATCATGGGACTTCCTGGAGTCCCGACTAAAGGTTTGTTTATTATAGAGGTTAAGAGGACAGTTAGTGACGAAGTTTTTTTTTGCGGGGCTAGTTAGGGACCCTTCATTTTTTTACGATGGATAGGGGGCTGGTGTGATTCGGAAGCACCATTAAAAAATTGCATGACCCCCCCTTGACGCGGGAAATTTTTTGGATGACCCTCCCCCCCCCCCCCCAATTGTCCCCCCTCCCTTGTAAGAATGGACGGTCCCTCAGTTGAAGTTAAGAAACTTTTTTATCCACGGTGGTGATTAAACCTAGGAAGCTTATGGAGCCAACATAAACTTTACCAAGAATCCCAGCTGGTGGAAGGCAGACCGGTTGGCTATTTATAAGCATAAGTCTGGTTCGCTGCTCACCCTGACCAATTTATGTACTGATGTTACGGGTTTCAGCGACTGGTTTGGGGTCAGTAGTCTATCGGTAACCCGTCGGTTAGCTGTTCGGTTAACAGTCGGCCGATAGTCGCCAGACAATCGGCGGAGAATTGAGATCGCGAGCTCCTCCTCGCAAATACTGGCGTATGAATGGCCCACTCATCGCTCCCCACCAATCGGGATTCCTTGCAAGTTTAAGCGCTCTGTTTCTGATTTTTTTTTCTGCATCCATGGCGCCCCCTATTAGCCGTTGAAGTACTTAATTTTGTGCACTGACGCTGAAATTCAAACTCTAAAATAACTGTAATAAGCTGTAAAGTTTTGAGTTCTTATTAGTTTTGCCAGTTTCAATAAGCATCCGTTGTGTAAAGTGTATTCTTAGTGAAACAGCTAGTGTGATGTGTTAAATATTTCACTGAAAAGCCCGCAAGAGGACGTGAAATAAATACTACTTATTAACCGAGAGTGAAGTTGATGTCATATTGTCAAGGCCGAGGTCTGAGATTTCCTTGTCATGATGAGGTTAATAAGTTATTTGTTATATGGCGGTTTTAGCACTGGAAAAAGGAAAACAGAAGGGTTTTTCAATATCTGCTTGCGCACGCAAGAAGTCACTCAAGGTCACTGAACCGAAACACACCTGACCATATGATCGAAAACAGAAGCGACAAAAGAAACAATTTCTTTGAAAATGAGATAACGTTTGTCAATATTAAAGAAAAAAAAATTTTGAAAAATTTTCGTAATGCCCGGTCATTACAAGGAAATCTTGCCCGCTCAGCAGCCAATCAGAGCGCGCGCGTGCTATTGTTGCCATATAATAAATGCATGTATTCATTTCTTCATCCCACATCCTGGTACGAAGTCACAAGTGACCCGCTTCCGAGTTGGCTTGATAGCTCAGTTGGGTAAAGCATTGCACCGGTATTGCAAGGTCATGTGTTCGAATCTCGTTCAAGCCTGCATTTTTTCAGGTCTTATCTTTGCAACTGCTTAAATTGCTCACATAACTGCGACAACCTTTCATTTATTAAATCTATACCTCTCTATATTTAAGTGTGGGAGTAGTTTTAAAAGAAACTGGTGCTGCGTCGGTGGGGAATTGAAACACGAGAAATTGGTATAATCAAACAAGTTGATAAACAAGTCGATAAAGTAAGTTATACCAACGTAAGGTAGAAAAAGAGTGCTGACGTTTCGAGTGTCAACCATTTGTCAGAGCGAGTGACAAAAGGCTAACGCTTGTAGCGTGATATTTGTGAGCCCTAGAGGGAAAGACTTATCGCGTCATGAATATCATTGGCCAATAGTAGGCGCTGTTATATATTATCACAGCCTATGCGCTGAAATAGAACCTCTCTTGCTAATGGCTATATCGTTCTATCACGTGTCAGGGTCACAGTTATCACGGAGGTCGCACCCATCGTGCTGCAAACGTCAGCATCATCAACTTGTCTGATAATCCCATTTCGTTTAATTTTAGTTTGGCGGATTTGGTTTTGAATATATTCATTTTACTTAAAGTTTCTTATAGTTTGGTTATTCCATCGACCAGTTAGCTCAGTTGGTAGAGTACTGGGCTACCGTACGGGAGGTTGCGGGTTCAAACCCCGGCCGAACCAGCACTCAGGGTCGTAAAATAACTGAGGAGAAAGTGCTGCCTTTGCAGTGACACCTGCAAACCGTTAGACTTTCTTGTCTTCTCGGATAAGGACGATAAGATGTAGGTCCCATCTCACCATACTTGTTCCTTATAATCTGTGGGACGTTAAAGAACCCACACACTGTTCAAAAAGAGTAGGAGACGTAGTTCCCGGTGTGGTGGTCTATCCCTACCTCAGGTTTCACATGTCATGCACACGTACACGTTTTAACGAGCACTTAGGAGCTCCTTGATGTCACGTGTATAATTAAAGTATTGTATTGTATTCCGATATATTTTGTTAGTATTGTCTTTTCGACGGTTTGAAATTTTTGGTTCATTTGTAGGTGATCAAGGGGAAGAGGGTGCCATCGGAGAGCCTGGATCACCCGGAACTCCTGGCGGCGTCGGATTTCCGGGTGACCCTGGAGACCGCGGTCCATCGGGTCCCAACGGAGAACCGGGGCCACCGGGTAAAACTGGAGAACCCGGACTTGTTTGTAAGTCATCACATTTCTCATATCAGACATAGTTTAATGCTGCGATGGATAAGTTAATTCCAAGTTACAATTCACCTACCCGACCCCAGGACACTCAAGTCTAGTGCCTTCTTCAGGGGTGAAGTGGTTCAGGCTGTATGCTTTATTTTTCTTGTGGCGATAGTTTCTAAAGAAACTGGTGCTGCGTCGGTGGGAAATTGAAACACAAGGAACTGGGTAAATCAAACGAGTTGATTGAGTAAGTTATACCACCGTAAGGTAAAAGGGAGGTGGTGACGTTTCGAGTGTTAGCCCTTCGTCGGAGCATTCGCTCGAAACGTCAGCACCTCCCTTTTACCTTACGGTGGTATAACTTACTTAATCAACTCGTTTGATTTACCAATTTCTTGCTTTATTTTTACCCGCGTTAAATGGCGTTGCTTAGGTACAAGTTGCAAATACATCACTGGTGATGAGCCCCATCGTCACGGTTTTAACTTGTCAATCTACTTTGCCAAATGGTGTAATTTAAACAGGTTGCAGGGACGAGCTTGGCTCTGTGGTTCTAGTCATAACTGGTTTTCAGTGGGGTTGCTTAATTCTAAGGTGTAAATACATCTCTCCTCGTAAGCCCCATTGTCACGGTTTGATTTCAATATATGTTTAATCATTTCTCGTGCCTTCCGCGTTGTCGTGTTCTTGATAGTCTAGTTTCAAATGGCACTTTACTCTGATAAAAAAGCAGTGAAGTTGCTCTTTTCTTTGAACAGCAAAGCTCACAGATTTTTCGAACAAATGTCTCGTGATTAACTCTCAAACAGAGACATAAATACCACCAGATGACACGTAAATCACATGACTCTGATGATGACTTCTGCTCAGGTTGTCAAAACATCAGTCAGCGTCAAAAATTTCACAACTACTTACACTCGAACGATCAAACTCCACAAACGACTACTGAGACTCCTGGATTCAAATCATGTACAGTGTTGATTCCACTATTGGCTACTTGCAACAGTCACTGATCACTATAGATTTGCATTTTCCATGCAAAATAAAGATAAAGATTATTGATTATATATATACCTCTTATTAATCGAGTTCGAGGTCCGTACTGTAAAATACGGACCGAGTTTTTTCCCGTCGATTTATGGCCCAAGCGCGAAGCGAGGATCCGTATTTTACAGTACGGACCGAGAAAACGAGGTTAATAAGATATTTATTATATCTCTGGAGTCATTTTGGCGACCAAAACAAACTTTAGCGGGCCGTACAGTGAAGTACGGCCCGCTAAATTGACCAATCACAGCGCGCGTACTAACTGAGAGATATAATAATGTATATTACGAACTCACAATATGACCAGCTCCCAGTTGGCTTGATAGCTCAGTTGGTAGAGCACTGCTCCGGTATCGCAGAGGTCATGGGTTCGAATCCCGTTCAGGCCTGAGTTCTTTTCAGGCCTTAATTTCACAGCTGCTTAAGTTGTGCGATGATCAATTAATGTCATTACATATTAATCCGCAGTTCAAATGTATGGTCTTTCATATATTCATTCGCATTATATATTGTATAAGCTGTATAATCGATGGAAGACGTGTGAACTGTAAAATATTGTATCGTAAGTAGTTTGTGTGTGTTGCAATAAAAAAATAATAAGCTACAGTCTTTTACAGGACATTCTGCCACTGAGAAATGTCGTATCTTAACACATGTAACGGTACGAAATTTTACGTGTGTGAAAACGATGATTGGTCTAAGTTTCGCAGGCTTGGTGTTTGGACGCAGTAGTCAGAGGCAACAGCTGAGAGTAGAATCTTATATTTGAGTTGTATGTTAACGGTGCACACTGTGAATTAGTTTTATTGGCTTTGCAAAACAACTTTTTAAAATTGTTAGATCTTAGTCGTGAAGCGCTCTTTTTTCATTTTGCAGTAAAATTGTTTTATTTAAATACCTGGTGTTTGTCCATAAAATAAACAAACATGCAGAGAAAAACACATGGACGCTTAGAAATATGGGATTTCTCTTCTCGTGTTCAAATCGATGTCTCACTCATTCTCTGTGGTCAGTCGTGGAATATCGATTTGAACACTCGAAGAGTAATTTTTTTATGTCCGCGCACTCATGTGTTATTCTCTGTATGTCTTAACTGTTCATTACTGCTTAGGTAAATGAACCATGTTCTTCTACTATGAACCAGCCTTAAAATACTCCCGTGTTGCGTTAATCTTCTTATATTTTCTCCCTTGTTCCCCCTGATTAATAAAGTCACTTGTTGAGGGCATATGCCCTCAATGTCTCAGTGACAGACACTCTTTAGATCACATGTTCTTATACTGCTCTTCAACTTTATTTTTTTGGAATTTATTTCAAAACTGGTGGTCCAGCAAAACTAAAGAAAAGATCACATTATCAAACAGTATGATTTTATATGGAATTCTTGACAAAAAGACGCACGCGTACTCTTTAAACTACACGCTCCCCATCGCGAAATACTCTATATTCTGTAAATGCTTACACGATGAAAAACTATGCTTCGAAAGTTTTCTGTCACTCTTAAAAGAAAGACTTAATATACAAAGAGAAATCTTGACCCAAAATAACAAACTGCCTGAATTCAAAGAAATATATGGAAATCTTCTGTAGAAGTATGCACTGTATGTAAAACAAATTGTAACGCATATAAATACCTTTATAGTTTTTTTTTTTTTTTTAATTATTGTTTTCTTTGTACTGTAAGCTCTAACACCAATAAAATAAAAAATTAAAGGAAAAAAAAAATAAAAATAAAAAAAATAAAGTCACTTGTTTCCTAATTTTTGTTCCCTTGTTCCCAGTGGTTCCCTAATTCCCTAAGAGTAATTCAAAAATATCTCTTGTTCCCTGAAAATTGTGCTTCTGTTCCCTAAAACCCCTTAAAGGGGCTCATTTATTCTACCTTAAGTATGTCCTTATGTGTTCGGCTTCCTTTAAGTTTATTTAATTGTTATTTTTTCCTTACAGTGTGCGGTGAAGTAAATGCTGACTATGCATTTTTGATGGATGCTTCTGGAAGTATACGGAAAGAAGAGTTCATCACCTTGAAGACATTTGTTACACAGGTTGTTCAGTACCTGAACGTTGGCCCAGATCTCACCCACATTGGTGTCGTTGAGTACAGCAGTGGCGCCAATATGGAACTGCCGTTTAACAAATCATATGACAAAGCTGAAATCCAGCAGCTTATTAATAATGTGACTCACACTCGCGGCATAACAAGAATTGACTTAGCCTTGAAAGTTGCTTCTGAACAACTGTTCACGATATCAGGAGGAATGCGACCTAGCGCTAACAAGGTAAGTTTATAATGGTAATTGAACTGAGTGGAGTGCAATTTGGTCTGAAATCACTTACGCGTGATTTCAAATATCGAACGAGCGCATAGCCCGAGTTCGATATTTGAAATCACAAGTATGATTTCAGACCAAAATTGCACGACACGAAGTTTAATTACCACTTTATTACACTCATTTTGAAATCACAGTTTTTTTGTCAATACCACTTATTTATTTATCCACTTCAGAAAGCCTGGTTTTTGAAGAAAAGTAACTTTTTAAAAATGATGTGATTTAGAGCAAAAAATGGTGCAATTTATGAATAAATCACACTGCTATGAGCCAATCAAATTGCAGGGATCACCTGTGATTTCAAAATGGGTGTAATAAAAGATTTTACCACAATTGCTACTAATCTCGCAATCTGATTGGCTAATTTACCGTTGTCGATAAGACTCCAGACAACGCTGCTCGCGTCAATGCGCTACGTGAGTCCACAACATTTGGACCACTGTGATGACGCGTACTCGTTGTCGATGCGAGTACAGACAACGTTTAACCACATTCAATTTGTTAAGTAGAAATACAGAAAATAAGCAGACACGTCTAACTGAGCTGTGCAAAGAAGGCAGAGGAGAAAAAAGGAAAGAGGAAAATAGTGCAGAATACCTGCTGTGTAGGCCATGGAATATAAAGAATTCTTAAGATATCGGAGCTCAACGAATTGAATCGGAGAAAACGAGGCGCATCCGCGAGATTGCGATTGTTTGTCCAAACTCTGTTTTGTTACTTACGGACAGACTTAAAAACTTGATAGCACTGTATCTACAGGTTCAAAACAACATTTTACTCCCTCGCTGCGCTCGCTCGTAAAATATTGTTTTCAATACTCGAAAATAAAAGTCATATCTTCGCGCCACCGTGTAATATCCTGGATATATGTAAACTAGAGATGAAAAGTAGCTCAGTTGGTTAGATCATTGCACCGGTATCGCAAGGGCATGGGTTCGAATCGCGTTCAAGCCTGAATTTTTTTTTCAGGTCTTATCTTTGCAACTGCTCAGTGAAGTTGCGTACATAACTGGGACGATCTTTCACTCATTAAATTTCTTTTGTCTGTTAGGTCATGGTTCTCCTCACGGATGGAAATCAAACTGGTTTGGACAGAGTTCCAGATCAAATTCCTCTGGTTGATGCTATTAAGCCAATCAATGACCTCGGAGTCAAAGTGATAGCAGTTGCTATAGGAAGCGTTGACAGAAACCAGCTCCTGCAACTAGTGGGCAGTAACGACGACATCCTTACAATAAGCTCCTTTTCAGAACTGCTAAAGTTTGTGAGATCCACTGTAGCTAGGAGCTGCAGAGGTAAGCAACACGCGTTGTTTTGGGATCCTTCTGTTGGGCTGCGTTCATAGTGTAGACCACTGTACCAGTACAGTTTGGATTCGTGCAAGTTTTACACCTGTTCACAGTGAGGCGGTTTTCGTATTTTCAACCGGGATTTTCGTGTGTTTACTTGAGAGCGTTACGGATACAGAACTGCTTCTGGAGCAGATACTTAGGGACGGACCATTAGAAACGTGATGGGGGGGGGGGGGGGGGGGAAACCAAAAAAAATTCATGCAAGGGAAAATGCCAAAAAAAAAAATCATGCAAAGAAGAAGGTTAAAAAAAAATTCATGCAGAAGGAAGGTCCAATTGTGACTTTTTCACACGTAGTAAAAAAAATTCGTGCAGAGAGGTTCACCTGAAAAAAAAAATTCCTGCACAAGCAGTGAGCGAAAAAAAAACTTGGTGCAAACTGAAAATTCCCCCGCCCCCATCACTTTTCTAATGGTCCGTTTCTTAACTTGACAAGATAGGCGGTACAAACTAAAGTGTGAACGGAAGGTCTATCCGTGCAAATTTTATACTGGATCCAAAGTGGATCCGTTACAATGTGGACGTAGCCTTAGAACGGTTTACATGTAACTCCTGTTCACCGAAACCCAAGGAACTGACAGGCACATAGCGCCTAGTTAATTACCCAATCAGATCTTGTCACGTGAACGGTGTCATCACTAAACATGGCAATACGTGTGCAGGGTTGTCATAAAGGGGCATATCCTTCATGGTAGGCCCCCGTCCATATAGTCAGTTTACAGGGGTATACAGGGGTCTACAAGGATATACCTTAGTAAACCCTTGTATACCCCTGTAAACACTATATTTGGTGACTATATGGTGGCCTACCATGAATTATATGCCCATAAACGCCCGGTGACCTGCGATATCGCGGGCTTCTGTCATGTTTGTGCGGCTAACTTTTGTGGGATTTGCCGTTTTACAAAAACAACCGACAAAGAAACAAAGCAGTGATAATAACGCCTTCCCCTGTCTCATCTATTCTTCTATGTTCTCCCGCTATGGAAAATCCTTTTGACAACTCTGCGTGTGCAAACTCGTCGTGATTGGCCTAAAGTTTTGCTCTTATTGGTTCTGAAAAACCGAGACGTTATTATGTAACTGGCGTTTTTCCCCCTACAGCGCGTCCATTCATTGGCTAGTTCATGATCACATGACATCTAACAATGAAACTGTTCACCACCAAATGCCATCAGCTGGCAACATTGCGAAAACTATGACGTCAAACGAAAAACGGTTTACTGTTACCCGCGAAATGTTGCCCGCTGTTTTGTTTTGCTATGTAACAAATCACTTTAAGACTGGTCCCTTGGGGAACGGTGAATTTTGTTTCTGGAGAATCTCAATCTCCATTAAGGGCTCGTGTGTTTACCAAAATAATGCAAATGGCGAGTGGGATATTCCACGGTATACCACGAGAAAGGGTTGCATAACTATTTTATACCATTCCATAGAAAATACAAACAACAATTGATAAAACTGCAGAAAATCGCAACGCACGATGGGAAAGTTGGGTGCGATGCCGTTGAATTGCACTGATCGACGGAAAGGTTCGGCGGAATATTGACCAATATGAAACAGCTTTGTTAAGGAATGGGTTGAAACAGCTTTCTGGCATTCTGATTGCGGGCCCAAGAGAGGCCCGCAACCCTAATCTTGACAGTGACCAGCGGGTTGCGTTTTACGCGTGCGCGCCACGTTAATAACAGGCAAGCACAAAGCGGAAGTTTAAAATTTTGTTCTTCCACTAAGAACGATCGGAATGCAAATAATGTGTCAATCACGACAGTTTGTCGTAACACCGGAAGAGAAAAATCCGTTCTCCAAGAACGATAAGAATGCGAAAAATGAGTCAATCTTTGGGGTGCGGGTTATCTGCCAGTGCGGGTAATCTGTGGAAATTTTTTTCTCGCTATTGGAAAAATCGACTGATGCGGGTAATCTGCCGCGCGGGTAAACGGCCGGAAATTACGGTAAGTGCATCTAGGCCCGCACTTTCTAACCTGTGGTTACCACTAGTTATAAATATATGGGTACATAGATAGATAAAACAATTCCGAGGATAGGCCAAATTGGAATAGGTCATAAGCCGAGTCCAATTTGGCTGCCAGAGGACTTTTTTTTCATTCAGTTAATCCTAAATTGACAAGATTGTAGTCCTTTGAATTACATAGCTGCCAAGAGGTATCCAAATTATTTATAATTTGAACAGTTTGTAAGAATTGATAAAAATAGGCTCGCAATGCTTGTATGTGGCTACTGACGAAGTGATTTGTGCAGGAGAATATTAAGGATGGTTTCAAGTTGTTGATGGTCAACTTTCAATGAAACCAACCTATTTTGCTTGATTTTTTAGGCCCACGTGGAGTGCCAGCCAATCCGGGGCCCAAAGGCAAACCAGGAGACAAAGGGAATGAAGGTCCTGTGGGACCTCAAGGAATGGTGGGTAACCCGGGTCCTCCCGGAGAAGCCGGTGGAACAGGGACACCCGGTCCTAAGGGTTTAACCGGGGATAAAGGCATGGTCGGTGATCAAGGACCACCAGGTATAATATGTCATTTTTATTATTTAAACTAAAGTTTTTGCTTAATACTATCAAACACGAGATACAGCGTTTCACCATTGATTACATCCATTTTGAAATCACAAGTAATCCCTGCAATTTGATTGGCCCATAACAGTGTGATTTATTCACAAATTGCACCATTTTTTGCTCTAAATTGCATCATTTTCAAAAAGTTACTCTTTTTAAAAAACCGGGCTTCCTGAAGTGGATAAATTAATAAGTAGTATTGACAAAAAACTGTGATTTCAAAACAAGTGTAATAAAGTGGTAATTGAACTTCGTGTTGTGCAATTTTGGTCTGAAATCATACTTGTGATTTCAAATCGAACTTGCGCTACGCGCTCGTTGGATATTTGAAATCACGCGTATGATATCAGACCAAATTGCACAACACGAAATTCAGTTACCATTATTTATCACACTAAGAAGAGAGCTGAAAAGTCGACGCGTAGCGGAGTATTTTTAGCGAATTCGAGGTGTTTGATATTTGACGAGACACATGTATCGAGTGGTAGATACTGAGCTTCTCGAGCAAAATGATTTAGAAGGGAAATTGACAAAGCAAAAACGAGCAGTGTTTCATCAGATATTCCAACAAATCATGGTGCTTGATGTCTTTTGTCTTTCTCTTTGAATTAGTGATGAGTTTGAGAAAGGAAATTCCCCACCCAGAAATATCGTATCTCAACACACTCAAAAATAAATAATAATCTTACATGTATCAACATGATGATTCTGCGCTTTTTCAGAGTGATCAGAGTGATAACAGCTAAGTGTAGAACCTCACATTGAAATTCAAATCTTCGCAGAATGCAAAATGTTTGTCCACGAACCTAGTTTAATGGCCTTCCTCACTCGAGTCTCCTGTTGCTCAGTAGTAGAGCATCCTAACTGGAAATTAGAAGGTCTTAGGTTTGACTCCTATTGGATTTGCTAATCCGAGTTTGCCCGTGACAGACCTGAAAAAATATGTCTTTCACAAGTTCTCTATTTTCACTTTTAGGTGTTCCGCCTCCCGGCGCGAAAGGTCAAAAGGGTGAACCAGGTGATATCGGTGATCAAGGGGAGCAGGGCCTTCTGGGATTGAAGGGGTTTCAAGGTTTGGCGGGAGAACAGGGACCCGCTGGTGGACTTGGTCAGAAAGGTGTAACCGGACCGCCTGGAGAGCCAGGCGCTCAAGGAGACGATGGGCCCTTTGGACCAGACGGTAAAGATAGCTTAAACTTTCATCTGTCAGGGTTCGTGCTACTCCTTAAACTCCTTAAAAACTCCCTAGATCTGATTTATGTTCTAAAGGGCGCTTAAAAACTCCTTAAATTTACAAAATTCAGCAAAAACTCCTTAAGAACTCCTTAGTTCTTGTCTAACTATGCTCAAACATTAAATTTTAGCAGAAAACATTTCACGTGTTAGATGGTGTTTATACCTTCATTGACATTATACATTTGTGGGGGAGGTTCCATGTCGTGTTATGATGTTATGTTCACATTATTCACAATATTTCTTCTGTTTCATCATTATTATTAAATTTATATTCAATTATACAACAGTAGCATATTGTGCATGAATAATAAATAGAAACAATGGCAGTTTTTTTTTTTTTCAAAGAAACAAACAAACAAAATACTCCTTAAAAATTGTATTTTGGTCCTTAAAAACTCCTTAAAAAGTCCTTAAATTCTGTTTACTCACCCCAGCACGAACCCTGTCTGTCCTAGTTATCCTTCGCCGCCAGTGTACATTTTACAGATCAGGAGGCATTTGCAATAAGGCTCCTGCACAGACCTAGTTTTTTAAAATGCATTTTTCTCGTAATGTCTTTAAGTTACTTGGCTCAATGGTGGCCTTGACAAAAACCTGAATTTCACCTGATACTTTGGGCAAGCAGCTCTCAAATTTTACCGGCCCGGGTCACTTACCTACACTCTCTGGGTCACTTACCTACACTCTCTGGGTCACTTACCTACACTCTCTGGGTCACTTACCTACACTCTCTGGGTCACTTACCTACACTCTCTGGGTCACTTACCTACACTCTCTGGGTCACTTACCTACACTCTCTGGGTCACTTACCTACACTCTCTGGGTCACGTACCTACACTCTCTGGGTCACTTACCTACACTCTCTGGGTCACTTACCTACACTCTCTGGGTCACTTACCTACACTCTCTGGGTCACGTACCTACACTCTCTGGGTCACTTACCTACACTCTCTGGGTCACTTACCTACACTCTCTGGGTCACTTACCTACACTCTCTGGGTCACGTACCTACACTCTCTGGGTCACTTACCTACACTCTCTGGGTCACTTACCTACACTCTCTGGGTCACTTACCTACACTCTCTGGGTCACTTACCTACACTCTCTGGGTCACTTACCTACACTCTCTGGGTCACGTACCTACACTCTCTGGGTCACTTACCTACACTCTCTGGGTCACTTACCTACACTCTCTGGGTCACTTACCTACACTCTCTGGGTCACGTACCTACACTCTCTGGGTCACTTACCTACACTCTCTGGGTCACTTACCTACACTCTGTGGGTCGCTTACCTACACTCTGTGGGTCGCTTACCTACACTCTCTGGGTCACTTACCTACACTCTCTGGGTCACTTACCTACACTCTCTGGTCTTATAGATAAAGCTGGGGCTACTGAAACTTTAAGTGTTAAGTTGAAAGCTCTCTTCCAAGTTATGTTTAAGTCAAACGCAATGGTTGCAGTGAAAGTAGGTAAAGTATTTCAATAGCCTGCCCAGTTTGGCTGGTTTGCCCATCCGGCAGGTTATCCAGGAAATTTACTTTACCCAAAGCAAAATCCATCCGTCCGAGACGATCGAACGGGATTTTTTTCGAGCAGTGCATTGTGTTGTGGATGACCTAATAGTGGATACCCGCTCTTTATCATGGTCTAATTCATATCCCTGGGAGATGTCGCTGGTGATTGGCTAATACTGACCAAGTTCGCGCGAAAAGCATTCTTGAAGTGACTTGATAGTTGTTAGTAGCGCGAATGAGAACACTTATGGCTTTCAAGCTTTCTCGGTGGCTAGTCCAAAGCTCTGGAATGAACTTGATATCAGTGAATATAACGGCATTAATACCTTCAACAGGGTCTACGAGCCCCACTTCTTTTGTCTAGCTGATCATTTGTAAGTAGGTTAATTCTTAGTTTAGTATTGTAGATTTTTTAGCGTGTATTTGAATTCAATTTGTATATATTTACGTAAAACGCCATGGGCAAGAAGTGGGCTTAGCGCCAAAGGAATAAAGGTATTATTGTTACTATCAACTGTTAGTTGATTTGACCTGATAACGAATCCTGACTTGAGATTCGTGAATTAGCTGAAATCAAACCGTGGCATTCTGTGTTTTACAGGTGAACCAGGCAGTGAAGGATTCGTTGGATTTCCTGGAATGGAAGGTGACACGGGACCTACCGGTCCTACTGGTCCTAAAGGTGTTATTGGGTTCCCTGGAATTCCTGGCACTCAAGGTCAGTTACTGAAACATCAACTCAGTGTATTATCTCCTCTTTTCAACGGCCTATCTTCAGTGGCCCGTGATCTTAACGTTCTCCCCATCAAGTCAATGACCTTAGACAGAGACCTTTTTGCAGAATACAAGCAGTTCCTAGTAACGCAGACATTTGAAGGGTAGAGATTATTATTATTATTGTTATTATTATTGTTGTTGTTGTTTGCTGCTTTTGTTGTCTTTGTAAATATCATTTGAATTCTGTTTTCTCAATATCGATATCATCATAATCTCCTTTGTAGTCTTCATTGATTGCGATCACGTTATGTAAATATTCTTTGAGTTGCAAATCATTATTATTATCATCATCATCATCATCATCATCATCATCTTGGGGTCATTATTTTTTTATTATGGAAATATCACTATTTGCATACTAAGCTGCCGACGTCAATGTTTGCGTTTCCGTGTCAGGTGTTGATGGTGACAGTGGTCCTAACTTACCAGGAGAAAAAGGACAGCGAGGAGTTAAGGGAATGACTGGATTTCCTGGACTGGATGGTTCACCAGGAGCAACGGGAGAGGAAGGACAACCGGGCCCCGTTGGTCCCGTTACCCCTGGTGCCCTCGGAGACGAAGGTAGTAACTTACTTTATTATAAATACTCGGGTAATTTTGCAAAATCGCGCGTTCTAATTGGTTCGCCATCTCGGATTATCAGCCGATAATCACCTCGACGAACAGAATGGCTGCCATTCGTTCGCGCGCTTTTGGTGAAATAGAATTTTTTCGTGTTGTACAATGCTTTTTCTTTTCGTTTTTTGAAATAATCACCTGTGTATTTATACTTAACTCAGACTCAGTGATTATCGGTGAATATTCACCTCGATTTTGTCTCGGTGAATATTCACCGATAATCACTTCGCCTTCGGCGAATAATTGTTAATTATTACAGCGCTGCAAGTATTTTTTTCTTGAAAGGACTTATGTCCAACTAAGTGACCATTTTGGTCGGACAAAACAAAAATGTAGTCGGACATCACCAAAAGAAAGAGAAGGTTGAGTTTTATTTTCTTTAAATTACTATGCAAATATTTCTTCCTGTCATAATGCACTACTAAGAGTAGCCTTCTCTCAATTTTACGTCTATTTCATACAAAAACTCAAACAGAAAATTGTCCGGACGTCATGTCCACCCACAGTTGGGATTTCGTCGGACATGAGCTAATTTTGGTTGACCAGTGATCGACTGTTATTTACAGCCCTGTTATTATATGACTGGTTCCGTGCGCGGGCAAGATGAGATGAATCATGAATTCTGATTGGCTATCCTTGCAGGCACGATGGGCCTATGTTGCTCGCTAGGCATTACCCTACCTGTCCCGCAAAAGTTATTTTGATTCAAATTGTGTAACCTTTTGGCCATAGAAGAAAACCTTTTTTGCCCAAGCTTGTTCGGTCAAGACGGCTGGATATTTTTACCTTTCCACTCTTATTCACTTCTCATATCATGTCGTTTTCCCTTGCAAATGCTCTCTCTTTCTTTCCCTTTTTCTGCAGTCACACCTTTTTCGCTCATTACTGTTTTTGTTATATTGCTTGCAGTGTTTGTTGTATTCATGGCTTTTCCCGTTCCCGCTTTCCTTTTCACTTTATCTTCTTTATATTGTTTTTGTTTTAGTTTATTGCTTGGGTGCAAGAGTAGCAGCGGGTTATGATTTCCTCATATCCTTTTTTTTATTCGTCATGTGTCAGGTCCTCCTGGAATCAAAGGTCAGAAAGGAGAACCCGGTAGCCCCCCAGAAGGTGTGGTCATTCCCTCCGGTGATCCGGGTGACCCGGGTCCTCCCGGTAAGATCGGCATGCCCGGATTAAATGGCGCAACCGGTGATACTGGACCTCAAGGGCCACCTGGTACAACTGGACAAGATGGCGAACCTGGTATGTAAACCATTAACAATAACAATTTCAAGGACTAGTAATTAAACTGTGACCATAACGTTTCGACGCTGGGCGTGGCGGGGAGTCTTGCTTTAGCCAGGGGCCGGTTGTTTGAAGGCCGATTAGCGCTAACCCAGGGTAAATCTTAACATGGGTTTCTTTTCCTCTTTTTAAAAAGCGTTTATACCGATAACTTTCTTATTTTATTTAGAGCATACGATCATCAAATTGTATTCAAAAGGAATTATACTGGATCTGCTTTTTAAGCTCTCATATTTGAATTTAAATTTCACACTAACCCTGGGTTACCTTAACCCTGCTTAGAACAACTCGGCCCAGGATGTAGGCAACAGCAGCGTTTCTACCACAGTTCATGTCACAAGGCTGAAATCTTGCATAGACCTCCAACAAACGAATCGGGGTTCTAAAGAATTTGAATAAGGGTTAAAGACCGAAATGTTAGAATTTCATATATTGACGAATTAGACTCAAAATTCATATTCGTTCTGTATACAATGCAAACAATATCGAGTTGAGCAGTTGTAACTCCATTTAGACACTTTCAGTTATGACCAACATGCAACGTCTTCCTACAATATCAACACTTTTTCAAGTAAACATGTGGTGAGATTTTCGAAACTTGCCCGTTGCTGTCAATGGGACCCGGCTCCGGCGAGTGCTGTCTTCCAAATCGCCGGCTATATTTCTAGCGTTAATCTGCTTATGAACAAATAATTTAAAGAAACTTTAGTCACCTCCGCCAGGTGCTAACATCAGGTAGCCACCTGCTTCAAATCTTATTGAAAGCACTGATAAGGCCATTTTCTCCAATTTTCAAGGTACTGAATTGTGTGGAGAATTACATCTCATATCTTTGGAGTGAGGGAGTTAAATGTCTAGTTAGGTTTATGCTATTGAGATCTTTTACAGATTCTATTGTTTTTTTTGTTTGTTTTTTTGTTTTTTTTTTGTTTTTTTTTATCGTGTCAGCTTGATGTATTGGAGTTCTTAGTCGTTGACACATACGGGGAGTTGGATGGGAATATTTTCAGTTCATTTTCGGCAGTAATTGCTCTTAGGTTTTGTATTGCCACGACAGATGATTGGCTGACTTCCAAATGTAATCGCTGCCGGAAATATCACAAGCTTCGTCGAAAGGTTGTTTACACAGCAAAGTATCCCGAATGTCAAACTATCGAGATGTAAGGTTCTCAAGTTTAAATTCCGTTTTCCAAACTCTTTATGACTTTCCCAAAGGAAGATTTGTTCCTTTCCGATTCGTTGACTTGTGTGATGTCTGAAAAAAATCAATCTGGTATCAGAGTGGTGGATTTTTTGTACAGTTAACGTGGTCTCACGACTGTTTTTTTTCCCTAACAGGAGATTTTGGCGAACAAGGTATAGCGGGAATGCCAGGGGATCCTGGAAACCCGGGACCCCCCGGGCAGCCAGGCACTCCCGGTGGGTTTGGAGATCAAGGAAACGATGGTGCAGTGGGAGCCAAGGGGGAGGCAGGAATCTTTGGGCTGAAGGGAGAAAAAGGAGTCGAAGGAGAGCCCGGATCTCCTGGTGTAGCTGGTGGAGAAGGTGTCAGAGGCTCTCCGGGACCTCCCGGACCTCAAGGTAAGGGTCCGACTGAGGTTACAAGTTGGTTGGCTATTCGCTGAAGTTGAGGTGAACTCCTGTTGTATTCTGTTTAGGATCACCATTTCCTTTGTTGTTGCAATTTAGGTGTTAAAACGCGCTTCAATGATAAAGTGATCGAAGGATGCTGACATTTGAAGCGTTGGCAAAATACCTTCTGTGGTCCTGGAGTCAATTCAATAAAACTTTTACAAGTGTAATTTACGAGTATGGTTATTTTTCAAACTGAGAAACAATGGCTTCACACACACACACACACACACACACACACACACACACACACACACACACACTTTTATTTATTTCTAACTTACAAATTTATAAACAAGTTGACCCGCAAATAGCTCAATTGCTAATCGAGGCGGGTCAATCAAGAACATACTTACAAAGCTAAAGAATGGTAAAGGCCCTCACCGGCCTTAAAGTCCACATGGGCTTATCCCGGTTTCTGTAGCATGAAGCACCTGGGAGTATTATTACTCCCTCTGGATGGGATGCTAGTCCATCGCCATTATATCGCTGGTACCCATTTATACACTTGGGTGGAGAGAGACAGTGTAGAGTTAAGTTTCTTATCTAAGGAAACAACACAGTGTCATCGAACTCAGGACCTCCTGCTCGGAAGTCCGGCACGCTGACCACTACACTACTGTGTCTCCACAAGCTAAAGAATACTGAGAGAAAAATTATCCAATTAATGTACAAGAAATTTTTTTATTCTTGGGCGGTTAGATGCATACAATCTCATTTATGAGTTCTAATTTTGTTGTGTTCGAGTTTTGACATAATGTTTTCGAGATTAAGTTAAGAGTCTTCGGTTACCAGAGTATCAAGTAGAGCTGTCTTCATTTGTTGTCTGAATGTTTTTTTGGAGAATGTGTTAAAGTCGTATGGTAAATTTAATCGAGAACGACACTCTCATTGAGAGAACCCCTTTAGAAGTGATGAGCGAATTGCATTTTTTCTTATTTGCAAGAGATTTGATAGTATTACAGCAGTGAGGATCCCTCACAACAAGAGCGAGTTTGATTAGTTTGTCTCGGATTTCAGGACCCGCTGGTTTGAGTGGTCTGGATGGCCAGACGGGGCCCCCAGGGGAAACCGGTGATATCGGTCCTACAGGAGCTCAAGGACCTAAAGGCTTGCAGGGACCGGAGGGAGAGGTCGGAGCCCGTGGAGACAACGGTGAAATTGGAAGTTTTGGTCCCAAGGGACTCCAGGGACTTCCTGGTGCACCGGGTTTCGGGGGATTCCCTGGATTTAAAGGGGAGCCAGGTCAGTAGTTACCAAGGAAACGACCCGCATGACGTCATCAAGACTATATTGGTGTGGTCAGCATCAGATCCCCTCGTCCTGAGCCAACTGAAAGGAGACTAAATTCTTAATATACATTGTAATTAACAATTACTCGACGAAGGCGAAGGGATTATCGGTGAATATTCACCGAGACGAAATCGAGGTGAATATTCACCGATAATCACTGAGCCGGAGACGAATAATTGTTTTAGTATAAACACACAGGTTATTATTTCATATAAAGAAAAGAAAAGGCATTGTACAGCACGAAAAACCTTTATTTCATCAAATGCGCGCGAACGACTGGCAGCCATTTTGTTCGTCGAGGTGATTATCGGCTGATAATCCGAGATAGCGAACCAATCAGAGCGCGCGATTTTGTATAATCACCTGAGTATTTATACTTGCATGGGATATACAGTGCACAAAATTCTGATTAATGATTAGATCTGTAAGATATGGCTATGGCAAGGAAGCCTGTAGAGAAGCCTAGTGCTCATGGACTGTAGCAGCTTCCTTAGAATATGGAGTGAATGATGAAAAAAACAATTGAATTTTGTCACATTGTTATATGTTTGACACTTTGCTCGATCAAGGATAAAATTCTCTCTTCTGTTATTTAGAATTGTTTTGAAATCAGTGAGGAGAATTGAACTGATATTGAGCGCGAGGAGTAAAGGTTTCAACCAATCCTTTTTGAACTGGACTATATGTTTTTCATTTGTTACATAGCCAATACCTGCGTGAGTTACAATGCGCTTTCGGTTAAGATTAATGTAAAAGCTGCTGAACACTCTTGTCCTACTTTGCCCATTACTCAGAGTATCTTAAGTCCATCTCTTTTTTCATTTGATCTCCTTATGTTACTACTTCTCCCTTTCACTTTGCCTCTTTTTCCGTTTTGTGTGTTTTCTTCGACTTTCCTTTTGTGTTTTTCCTTGTCTGTATCTTTCCCTTCCTTTCCCTCTGTCGCGTCTACGTTTGTTACTTTATATTTTTGCGGATTTCCTTCAGGAGAAAACGGGACTGTCGGCGAACTTGGAGAAGAAGGGGATGGAGGGCCTCAAGGATTAAAGGGCTCTCGTGGCGAGGATACAACTACACGAGGACCTAAAGGCGATAAAGGCGCCGAAGGGGAAATGGGTCCCGCTGGGTTAACAGGCCCCCCCGGAGAGCGAGGACCACGAGGTGAGGGCGTCCGTAGATTTTGAATTTTTCTGTCAATATTAGTAATATTGGTTATCGGATACGAGAAGAAAGGAAAGCAAAGAACCCGGGTCGTATTTTGCAAGTTGAGTTTGCGTGTTTTTGTTCAACGCTATTGTGGCTCCCATGGTAGTCCGAGAGTAACATTTCTGACTTGACTTGTCTTGAATTAATCCCAGGACACCGTTTGGAGCATAGGACCTCGACAATCTGCGATTCCATGCCTTGACCTCCGCCAACGGCTTGTCGGAGCGCTGCTGGTTCTCCTGGATCGTCGAGGAGATGATGCTATTTTTAACTCCTGTTTCGCAGCAATAATAACAAAAAATGATTGCACAAATCAGTCAAATTGCGACAGATAACATCTCAATTAAGCATGCGAACTTTTTCGGATTTGATCAAGCGCAAGGTTGGGTTTTTTCATGTGATGTTTCTATGCCTTCTTTTCTGAAAGGGAGTTTCGCCAGAAAAGTGAGTTCTAAAAATGATTGCATCTGCAAGTGTGCTGGGGGCACTACCGAAAACAAACAACGATTCTGCTAATGTACTCCTATTCTTGCCAATAATCGGAAGATCAGGATCGTACGAATTAGTTAACTAGTGGGCATGTCTTTGTTTTTCAAGGTCCACTTGGTATTTTCCAAGGCGAAAAAGGAGACCCTGGTGAGCCTGGAAGTCCGTCTGTCGCACCGGGTGCCGTAGGAGAGGAAGGAACGCCCGGTCCCGTTGGTGAGCCCGGTTTCCCTGGGGATGTAGGACAACCCGGTCCCAGTGGTGAAATCGGAGCTTCTGGAAAACCAGCGATTGCACAAGGCTACCATCTGGTACGGCATAGTCAGTCAATACAGATACCTAAATGTCCGAACGGCTGGACGAAACTGTGGGACGGCTACAGTCTGTTGTATGTCCAGGGACACGACCACTCCCATGGACAGGATCTTGGCAAGGCTGGCTCGTGTATGAAACGCTTTACCACCATGCCATACCTGTTCTGTAACATTTATGAACAGTGCCATTATGCATCGAGGAACGACTACAGTTATTGGCTCACCACTGATACTCAGATTCCCATGATGCCGATCAGTGCCCCAGCGGTGGAACCCTTCGTCAGCAGGTGTGCCGTTTGTGAGGCGCCAGGACCTGTCATAGCCAAACACAGTCAATCTACAGAAATACCTGGATGCCCTGCGGGCTGGGCGGAACTTTGGACTGGTTACAGCTTTGTCATGGTAAACATCTAGTTCTTCTTATCTCCTCATTGTTTTCGGTGCGAATAGAAGAGGGAGGTTGTGAAGGAAGGGTTTGAACGGGATTCGAACCCATGAATTGCGATACTGGTTGAAAGCTCTAACCAACTGAGCTATCAAGCAAACTGGGAGTTAGAACAGAAATTTATCTTCCAACTCGGTTCTCTTAATCCCCACGGTATCAACGAACGTTTCTCATTCATTTAATCATTCATCTAATTTATTCACTTCCATTCACACACTACGATGGTTCCACCAATAGCATGGCTCCAAACTTCTCTATATAAATTGAACGTAACCCACAATCCTCTCATTCGCTCCGACGAAGAGCTAACGCTCGAAACGTCAGCACCTCCCTTTTACCTTACGGTGGTATAACCTACTTATTCAACTCGTTTGATTTACCCGGTTTCTTGTGTTTTAAACTGGGAGTTAGTCATTTGTGAGTTCGTAATATATAAGAAAATTTTATGTGTAATTTATGCATGTTTGGTGGTAACTGAAATTTGGAAGTGGTTCGATTCAGTTTCTTTGAGTTAACATTTTGACATTGTATTGATATTGTAAAGAGAGATAGAACACGCCTTGACGACAGTTATCTCCTGTTTCTCTGATCTATAGCACACTGGAGCCGGAGGCAGCGGTAGTGGCCAGACCCTCTCGTCCTCCGGATCGTGTCTGGAAACATTTCGCCCCAATCCTTTCTTCGAGTGCCACGGTCGTGGGACTTGCCACTATTTTGTCAATAAACTCAGCTTCTGGTTGGCTACTGTCGGCGAAATGTTTGTCAAACAAACCCCCGAGACGCTGAAGCCTGGTAATCTTCTGAGTCGTGTTAGCCGGTGTTCGGTCTGCTACCGGGAGGCTCGAAAGAAGAAGCGTCACTTGAGAAGTGTGGTGCAGAGAGAAGTCACATCGAAGAAAGTCGATCTACCGAACGCAGGACGAATTATTTCTCAGCGCTTGTCGTAAATCCCAACAGTATTCTCACAAATGAACGTTGCATTTTGTATTGTATGTTATTTAAAGGGTGCGATTACTAGAGGTATTAGTGAATAGATTTCCAACCGAAAAGGTAGCTTCATAAATATAAAACCCTTCAAAGATTCACTTAAATGGTATCGATTATTTTTCTTGCTCATTTCTACCGCAACGTTCTTTTGTGAACATATTTTGTAAGGAAAAAAAAAATTTAAACTTAAGTACTTTGCAAAATTCAGTTTAGTGGTATCGGTTTTTTTCTTGTTTATTTGTACCGCAACTTTCGTTTGTGAGCGTAATCTGCAAGAAAAAAAAACATTTCAAAACAGCTAACAATGCAACTGTTTTTTGCTATTTTTACGTAATATTGGCCCTCTAAAATGCAAAGAATAAAACATAAGTGGTAATCAGAACCGTAGGTCACTAACATGGCTATAGATCTTCCCTATTACCGGTTTCAGTCACTCCCAAGTTCAAATTTATCACTTAATTTGAAAAAAAAATGAACAGCCATCTTTTATGCAGTTTGCGTTGTAGCAATCACAAAATGAATTAATTTTTACTTAGGGACCGTTTTTTTTTTTGCGAGGAAAAGGGGGCTGGTGGCATTTGGCGGTTCATGCGAAAAAATGGCTTTCGAGGGGGGGTGGCACTCCAACAAATAGGGAAAAACGGGGGTCACCTGAAACATTTTCGCAAAACTTTGAAATGGCATTATGTTTTAACAGGAGCCATCAATGAAATCGCTGCTTCAAGGAGGGGGGGCATGTGAAAAAATTGCCAGCCTGGGGGGGGGTCACGCAATTATTCAATGATTCTTCCGGAATCTCACCAGCCCCCCCCCCCTCCCTCATAAAATAATGAACTGTCCCTTATAAAGGAGTGTAGGAGTTAGATTTTAGTTTTGTTTTTTAAATGTTTGTGCAGAACGTTACGTTTATGGCTGAGGAAATAACAAGATCCTTGACAACGTTTAAGATTAAATATAATGCTTGTAAAGAAAATCTGTCACGAGATTTTGAACCTTGAAACATTCGACCTGGTTTTTTGAAATCTCTCAGTTTGGTTTCCATACCTTTTCTATCTCGTTAATGTGGAGATCAAAATATTTCATCAAGAAATCTTTTGAACCAGTGATTAGTTTGTTTATTCTCTTTAGCTGCATTATACTTGTTGTACCAATGCGTTAAGTAGAAAACCCTCGCTGATCACTAGTAGGTCACGCAAAGTTTGGTAAAGTTAATACAATTAAATACAATTATTGGGCTTCCACTATAGCGTCTTAAAAGTAGATCCACAGTGTTATTGCAGCAAAACGCACCCGATTTCGATGTTATATTAAAAGGGTTGTATAATTTTTAAGCCCTTTTGAATATTGTTTGCTAGCTTATACTAAGAGCTTCTGTATGCCGTTTAGTATATTTAGAAATCTAAGTAACGGATAGTTATTTTTAAGAAATATTAAATTCATGTAAAACCAAATGAATTTGTAATTTAAATATACACTTATGAAATCATTGCTTTTAGTTACACAGTATCAATGGGTAGCTGAGAGAGATCTTTGATTACTTGATATACCCTTAATGTGATTCGGTGCACTGCAATTACCAATTTATAAATGTATCTAATATTTTGATGCCTTTTATTATTGTTGCTGAAATAGTTTGTTTTTTAGTTAGGTAACATAAGCAATCTGATTTGATTGAGTTTCGGGGAAATGCCAATAAATGTTAACTGTCTTATACCAACGCCTTCAGTAATCGTTACAAGATTTTTAGTTTCGCCAACGATGACAAGGCGAAAATAACATAACAGTTTCGATAAAGCATGCTTCGCACGCCCTGCATTTCACGAAATGTTCTCTGACCAACGTGTTATAATGTGTATTGTGGGGATAGTTTCTAAAGAAACTGGTGCTGCGTCGGTGTGGAATTGAAACACAAGGAATTGGGTAAATCAAACGAATTGATTAAGTAAGTTATACAGTGGAACCCCGTTAATACGGACACCAAGGGGACATGCCAAAATGTCCGTTTTAACGGGTGTCCGTATTAACCGGGGTCCTCGGAAAAAAGTCACGGACACGTGTTTTATCGATACAGACACTAAGGCCGACACTTGTACGGCAACGAAACGTTTTAATTGTACTGTAAATTACAAATCAATAACTGTATCGCTCTCGGACTAAAATAAATTTTATGTATTACGGACTGTTCTTGACACTATTTCATTTAGTAACTAGAAATACGAGTCCCGCAAAAACCTCGCGAAGCTAGTTTTTGAAGAAGTCACAATGCTTTCATATTTTATTCTTTATTTTTTTTTATATTATATATTTTATTTTTTATATTAGCGTAATCCCCATTATTTTATTTCTTATGCTGTGTTTGGTACACAATTAGTGACACCTGGTGCAAATTACATGATCAGTATACCGCTCAACACAGTGCTTAAAAATTGACCTTCATTTAGCTCTTTCACTGCCACTGAGATTGCACCAGAGGGAATAGAAGTAAAATTATTTATTATCTTGACAGGGAATACAGAGTCGATGAAGTATCACAATAATATTCACTTAACACAAATTGAAAATGATTGTAAATCTTTTGCAGGTGAAATCTTGAAGAGTTGATATGAATGCTTGTGTTTACCACGGTGTAAAAACCTGTGTTTTTTTTCTTTAGTTTTATTTTCTTAGTCTCTACTGCTTTGTCTTCTTTGTTGTACATCACTTTTGAACACAATATGTTCTTACACAGAGGATGAGCTGAACGCTCCAATTATTTTTTGTTTATGTTTTTTTGGTTATAATTGCATGAGATTCATTGTAAGAAGAATCTTCTGATTAGATATTTTATTGTCTACTGCAGTCATTATTTCATTCCCGGGTAACCACAATTGAGAGCATTATGAATAGTGCATGTTTTAATGTGTGTACTCTTTCCAGTTGCAATGGTACCCCCAGTGGTAGATAGAAAAATTCCTCTTCCCTCAAAAGAGATGCCATATCAACAAATTGGGGGTAAAACAATTGGATTCTACAAAAGCTTTGAATAAAGGTTTGGTAATAGTGAGTGCCCACTGTATAGTATGTGGTTGTGCTATTTTTAGGTCATATCATAAAAACAATACATGTAAGAAAGAGTTATTGAAATCTTAATATGTTCAAAAAGATTGCTGCACTAAGTACTCCTGTAAAAAAATAATGTGAAATCAACATCAATCAGTCAAAAGTATATACCACATGAAAGTTTAATTGTGCTGTTACAGAAACAGGCAAAATATCCATACCCAACCATAGAATAGTACATTATTTTGAATATATGAAAATTTCTATTATAAAAACTGCAGAAGAAAGATTTAATATAAGGACAGTATTTCATCGAAAAAGTCATGCCAGCCAGAGGTATTGAACTGTAACCAATGACATATAGTAACGAGAAGAACGATCATTATATTATTATCATTATTATTATCATTACTATTATTATTACTGGTATTGATATTATTATTGTTATATTTTTTATGTTAAACATAATATATTTTTATGGGGTGGGATTCATGTCTTAATCTTGGTAAAGTTATTGTTACTCTACTACTAAAAGCAATACAAAAATCTTCTTAATAGGCTTTCCATCAGAGGTGGTAGTAATCAAAACAGCTCCAAACAATACCATTTCTTCTAAAAGGCTTAGAATCTAGTGCAGTCATTTGTCTAGAAAGTTTGTGTGGAAAATCATTATTGAAAGCATAGGGCATTTAGGAAACTTGAAACACTTGTTACTACATACAGCACACTTGCAATGAATATATGAGAAAGATCATAAACATTTTGGCATTACAAAATTTATTTTCTTCTTTATAAAGTTTTTCCAATGTAAAAGGTTAATTGCATGTTGTGGTTGTTATGAAATATTGATATTTGACATAAAAATAAAGTAAACGGCAGAAAGTAACAAAGTTAATATGTTATGTCTAACTTTGCAAATTAAGGCTTGAATTAACATTTCATTTGTGAAAAAAGGGCAGGGGTTCTAGATAGCAATATTATCAGGGGGGGGGGGGGGGTCATTGCACTCTAAGGTAAAACTGACCCATTGTGAAAAGGCTATCAAACTTGTCTCTACACAATATTATTGAAACCTTTCAATCAGAGAATACATACATATATATATATATATATATATATATAGCAAAGAGAAATACTACTCAGAATTCAGTAATCACATTTGCTTTATTTTAAAATGATCACATTGATCACTGATAATATTGCAGAACCAGTACTTTATAGTGACACAGGGTATACATTCTGTTGAAAATGTTTAACATAACTGCTAGATCAAGAAAATTTACAATATTTTCACTGTTGCAATGATATCAGATCACATCGTTATAAATGATTGCTATAACAACTGCAACTCTCTGTGTTGGAAATTACTTCAAACTGGAAACGCTATCGTTTTATTCCTCGCGAGGCGAGGCCGAAGGCCGAGCGTAGCGAGGTTACTAATCGTGTCGGTTCCGGTCAGACCACGTGGCTCGCAAGCCCGAGTAAATCGAGCCGAGAGTTTTTATATATGTATAGATATATATTTATATATATGTTTATATATATCTATATTTTAAAGGTGTCCGTTCGCAGGCCAGGTTACCTGGCAATAGTAACGCACTTGAGAACGCTGAATTTCCGCCATTATTCGGTGATGCCTTTTTGAAAGTAATGTAAATTTTGTGGAAACCGATTTCACTCGTCCTGGAAGTACATCCCAGCAAGGTGATCTCCAAGATATTCAAGAAATATTAGCACGAGATCGTCGCCGAGTAAGTTCGAATACCGTGAAAATCAACACGAGGAAAGCACGACTCAAAGCAGGGATAGAGAAACGACAGCAGGGAGAATAACAACAGAAATCGCAGCCAAGACAACAACTGCTCGCTCCAGAAAAAGGCAAACGAAACAGCAGGGAAAATGACCAGGAAATCAATCAAGTTAGTTTTGAATTTGAATGTGTTATTGATAGAAATACAGGACATGAGTGAACGATTACATAACGAAATATATTGGTGTACTACATTTAGCAAAACGACTTAGAAGGGACACCGAGTAAGAACGACTTCAACGATTGGAGATGTCTCTGGAAAATAATTCTATTAGTCTAAAACCGGAATCGGAAGACGACCAACAGATTACAAGAGAATGTAAATAGGTATTTTTCATAATAAAACGATAGCGTTTCCAGTTTGAAGTAATTTCCAACACAGAGAGTTGCAGTTGTTATAGCAATCATTTATAACGATGTGATCTGATATCATTGCAACAGTGAAAATATTGTAAATTTTCTTGATCTAGCAGTTATGTTAAACATTTTCAACAGAATGTATACCCTGTGTCACTATAAAGTACTGGTTCTGCAATATTATCAGTAATCAATGTGATCATTTTAAAATAAAGCAAATGTGATTACTGAATTCTGAGTAGTATTTCTCTTTGCTATATATATATATATATATATATGTATGTATTCTCTGATTGAAAGGTTTCAATAATATTGTGTAGAGACAAGTTTCATAGCCTTTTCACAATGGGTCAGTTTTACCTTAGAGTGCAATGACCCCCCCCCCCCCTGATAATATTGCTATCTAGAACCCCTGCCCTTTTTTCACAAATGAAATGTTAATTCAAGCCTTAATTTGCAAAGTTAGACATAACATATTAACTTTGTTACTTTCTGCCGTTTACTTTATTTTTATGTCAAATATCAATATTTCATAACAACCACAACATGCAATTAACCTTTTACATTGGAAAAACTTTATAAAGAAGAAAATAAATTTTGTAATGCAAAAATGTTTATGATCTTTCTCATATATTCATTGCAAGTGTGCTGTATGTAGTAACAAGTGTTTCAAGTTTCCTAAATGCCCTATGCTTTCAATAATGATTTTCCACACAAACTTTCTAGACAAATGACTGCACTAGATTCTAAGCCTTTTAGAAGAAATGGTATTGTTTGGAGCTGTTTTGATTACTACCACCTCTGATGGAAAGCCTATTAAGAAGATTTTTGTATTGCTTTTAGTAGTAGAGTAACAATAACTTTACCAAGATTAAGACATGAATCCCACCCCATAAAAATATATTATGTTTAACATAAAAAATATAACAATAATAATATCAATACCAGTAATAATAATAGTAATGATAATAATAATGATAATAATATAATGATAGTTCTTCTCGTTACTATATGTCATTGGTTACAGTTCAATACCTCTGGCTGCCATGACTTTTTCGATGAAATACCGTCCTTATATTAAATCTTTCTTCTGCAGTTTTTATAATAGAAATTTTCATATATTCAAAATAATGTACTATTCTATGGTTGGGTATGGATATTTTGCCTGTTTCTGTAACAGCACAATTAAACTTTCATGTGGTATATACTTTTGACTGATTGATGTTGATTTCACATTATTTTTTTACAGGAGTACGTAGTGCAGCAATCTTTTTGAACATATTAAGATTTCAATAACTCTTTCTTACATGTATTGTTTTTATGATATGACCTAAAAATAGCACAACCACATACTATACAGTGGGCACTCACTATTACCAAACCTTTATTCAAAGCTTTTGTAGAATCCAATTGTTTTACCCCCAACTTGTTGATATGGCATCTCTTTTGAGGGAAGAGGAATTTTTCTATCTACCACTGGGGGTACCATTGCAATTGGAAAGAGTACACACATTAAAACATGCACTTTTCATAATGCTCTCAATTGTGGTTACCCGGGAATGAAATAATGACTGCAGTAGACAATAAAATATCTAATCAGAAGATTCTTCTTACAATGAATCTCATGCAATTATAACCAAAAAAACATAAACAAAAAATAATTGGAGCGTTCAGCTCATCCTCTGTGTAAGAACATATTGTGTTCAAAAGTGATGTACAACAAAGAAGACAAAGCAGTAGAGACTAAGAAAATAAAACTAAAGAAAAAAAACACAGGTTTTTACACCGTGGTAAACACAAGCATTCATATCAACTCTTCAAGATTTCACCTGCAAAAGATTTACAATCATTTTCAATTTGTGTTAAGTGAATATTATTGTGATACTTCATCGACTCTGTATTCCCTGTCAAGATAATAAATAATTTTACGTCTATTCCCTCTGGTGCAATCTCAGTGGCAGTGAAAGAGCTAAATGAAGGTCAATTTTTAAGCACTGTGTTGAGCGGTATACTGATCATGTAATTTGCACCAGGTGTCACTAATTGTGTACCAAACACAGCATAAGAAATAAAATAATGGGGATTACGCTAATATAAAAAATAAAATATATAATATAAAAAAAAATAAAGAATAAAATATGAAAGCATTGTGACTTCTTCAAAAACTAGCTTCGCGAGGTTTTTGCGGGAGTCGTATTTCTAGTTATGAAAAATACCTATTTACATTCTCTTGTAATCTGTTGGTCGTCTTCCGATTCCGGTTTTAGACTAATAGAATTATTTTCCAGAGACATCTCCAATCGTTGAAGTCGTTCTTACTCGGTGTCCCTTCTAAGTCGTTTTGCTAAATGTAGTACACCGATATATTTCGTTATGTAATCGTTCACTCATGTCCTGTATTTCTATCAATAACACATTCAAATTCAAAACTAACTTGATTGAATTCCTGGTCCTTTTCCCTGCTGTTTCGTTTGCCTTTTTCTGGAGCGAGCAGTTGTTGTCTTGGCTGCGATTTCTGTTGTTATTCTCCCTGCTGTCGTTTCTCTATCCCTGCTTTGAGTCGTGCTTTCCTCGTGTTGATTTTCACGGTATTCGAACTTACTCGGCGACGATCTCGTGCTAATATTTCTTGAATATCTTGGAGATCACCTTGCTGGGATGTACTTCCAGGACGAGTGAAATCGGTTTCCACAAAATTTACATTACTTTCAAAAAGGCATCACCGAATAATGGCGGAAATTCAGCGTTCTCAAGTGCGTTACTATTGCCAGGTAACCTGGCCTGCGAACGGACACCTTTAAAATATAGATATATATAAACATATATTTAGCAATTATTCCACGAAATCGAGTCGTATATGAGCTAATAGCCAACGAGGCGCGTAGCGCCGAGTTGGCTATAGCTCATATACGACGAGATTGAGTGGAATAATTGTTTTATTATATCTCTAAACCCTCGCTTATGAGACACTGGAATTAGTTTGTACGACAAGAATTGACTTTGTTATTGTTTTTGAACAGAACCATGTCAGTTGTCGAGCCGACATATTGTAGAGCCGATGTGTAAAAAAGTTTGAAACACGAGTCCGGCTCGTTTTTAAACATCTCTTTAATGTACTTGTCAATTTTTTTTCGAGTTAGCAAATTAGTTTAAGAATTTTAAAGTGGAAAAAGTAGGCAGAAATAAAATAAAACTCAGTTTACGGGCTTCACAGATCTTTCAAAATGGCGGCTGTTTGTAAGAGTTTCACTTTCGTTCGTAATAAACAATTTCGCAATATAATTTGCTCACTTACCGTCGAATAATTTCATCCCATAATTATTTGCTTCGGTAGTATTTCTTCGGTGTATGATTTTTAAGCTTGACTTGAATTTCTCCCTGTCTAATTCAAGAAATCATCCCTCCATGATGGCCGTTTTCTGTGCCAATGGTATATGAGCTGATATACTATGAGTAGGGAACCAATCAGAGCGCGCGTTTGCTCATATACAAGGGTTGCAGATATAATAAATAAATATATATATATACATATATAAAAACTCTCGGCTCGATTTACTCGGGCTTGCGAGCCACGTGGTCTGACCGGAACCGACACGATTAGTAACCTCGCTACGCTCGGACTACTATGTAAGCGTGTTTATAAGTACGTTTTTAGGTTATTTTCAAATTTGACTGAAAAATCTCTGTCTTTTTTTAGCTTAAGGTTCATAAGCACGTTTTGGGTTTGAGAGCCCTAGGGAAGGGTCAAGTCTCTGTAAAGTTCATAAGTACGTTTTAGGTTTGGGAGGGGTTACCAAGTCTCTCTGCAAAGTTCATAAGTACGTTTTGGGTTTGGGAGGGTCAAGTTTCTGCAAAGTTCATAAGTACGTTTTAGGTTTGGGGAGGTTCTGCAAAGTTCATAAGTACGTTTTAGGTTTGGGGAGGTTCTGCAAAGTTGGGCCGACAGGCGGAAGGCGAATCTACCTTTGGCAAGTCTAGGACAAGACTACTTTATGAGTCTGATTAAAAGTACAGGAATGTCGGAAAAATTTGAAAATAATAATTACGGTTTAAAAGAAAAATCAGTGAAATACAATACTAAATGGAACAACAATTACGAGGATTAAAAGTACCGCAACTAAAATCTTTAGTTAGATGGTATAATATTCGTGGACGATCTGCGTTTAATAAACCAGAACTTATTAACGCATTGGTTAATATACCTGAAATAACTAATAATATTCAACAAATAACTAATAATATTGTGGGGATTGTTAATGAGCTGCGTAATATGCCAATGAGACCAGTAAATCAACCAAATTTACCTCTCCCAATTCCGAATATTGCACCACCTTTAACTATTCCCCAACCAATACCAGGTACCCCACCTGGATCACCAGATATAATTAGGCCGGTAACTCCACCCGGATCACCTCCGCCAAGAACTCCACCTGTTACACCACCTGGTTCTCCTCCGCTAAGAAAAAGGAAACTAGCACCAACTTTTATAAAACCACAAACACCAAGAACTCTACCCGGTTCTACCCCGTCAAGAAAAAGAAAACTAGCATCACAAATACCAATTCTTGATGAGCCGGTACCTAAAATTAATGTTCCAATTCTCAAACCAAAGAATATTTTTAAGGTGTTAGATAAAGATAAGTTTGCCAAAAAGCTTGAAGAATTAGCAAATGAAAACATCATAAAATTTACTAATAAGAAAACTAAACCAAAAAGGGGGGTAACTATATCTGATAGTGTGAGAGATGAATTGAAGGAAAAAACTAAAAAGAAAAGAACAACAACTCTCAAAATATTTTCAATAAATCTGCATGAAGATGATCCCCCAATTCAAAATAATCGGGAAAATATTATTAGAATTAGGAGAGATCTAAATAATGATTTGACAGAAACAATTTATAATGAGTTGGAACCCCAAATAGAAATGGGGGCAAGAATTGTTTCCAGTTTTACTGCTATGATCCAAAGAGGAAATGGAGAAATAGCTTACCACACGCACACATTTAGAAGCGGAGGAACTTTTACTTCCCTTTCAGAAATAAAAGATTATATAGAGAAGTGCGAGGGTGAGAGATTGAGTTTAGAAGGAGCTGCTTGGATGAGAGCATATTTACCCCCAGAAAAGAAAATTAATAAACCAGGTGTTAATGAGGGCGGAGTTGAGTTTAGAGAAGTACAAATAAAAGTTATTAATACCAGACAACCTTTAGTTGGGTGCGGAAGATTACCCGATGAATTACGAAAGAAAAGATGTATTTATTCCGTAGATGATAAAGATGATAATCTCTGTGTCTGGAGGTGCTTGGCTATTCTTATGAATATCAATTCTGGTAAACAAAACCCTGAAAAACGAATAGAGAAACAAGCCCTAAATTTAGCTAGAACTTTTTATGGCTTCAAAAAATTAAAAGGAGAAGAAGTTAGATCGACAAAATTGGTTGATTTTGAGAAAATTTCAAAAGTTTTCTCCATAAACATCCGGGTTTATGAGCAGAAAGATATATCAAATTTTTCAGTTTGGAAACTGGTGTTTGGGAAAAATAATTTCAAAGATAATTTACCAACTTTAAATTTAGGTCTTTATAATAATCATGGTTTTTTCATTAAGAATCTAGATCTTCTTGCTCAAAACTGGGTATGCCAAGGATGTAATCAAAAATTTACCAGGCATGAAGATTTAAAAAGGCATTTTACCAATGAAACATGCACAGGAGGAAAAACAAAAATATTTTGCACAGGAGAAAAGATAAAACGCCTCATGAATGAATCTGAAAAAGTTTTTTACGGGGGTAAAATCAATTTTAGTTATAAAGCGTGTCGGTGGATAGAAAACCAATCTAAAATTATGGGTAAACATATTCATCATGGGCTTTGTGGTCACGGGGGTGAAAGGTGTTATCGGGATGAAAACGGGAATGAGATTTTGTTTGATGGATACGAGCCCGAGACAAATACCGTTTTTGAGTTTTATGGTTGTAAATGGCATGGGTGTCCGTGTTCATCAACCGACAAAATTAAATATAATGAAACTATTGAAAGAGAGAATATGATAAAAAGCTTGGGTTATAATGTAGTATCGGTTTGGGAGTGTGAAAATCCTGAATTACCCAATATCTGGTTCAAAAAGAAATTTAATCCATATCCTTATTTTATTGATTACGATTTTGAGGGATTATTACAAAAAGAAGATAAACAGATTACCGATGATTTAATTTTTACCCATACCCATATTCCAGTTAGTGTTGCAATAATCGATAATTTAACAAAAAAACCCGTTTTTCTTTGCAACCAAAATCCTGATCTCCTCATAAAAGAATTCGTTGAAAAATTGGAGGAAATAAGAAAAATTATAGTAGAAAAGGTTAGAGAAGAATACCCGCTTCCTGATCAAGATTCTTTGCAAAAAAATGTCTTACAAAAATATGAAGAATGGTGTAACCAAGTACCTGTTTTGGGTTTTAATAGCGGAAAATATGATATCAATTTGATTAAAAGACATTTTATAAAACACATGACCGAAAAAACAAAGGAGATTTTTATTGCAAAGAAACAGAATAGGTATATGTTTTTATCAACACCGCATTTCAAATTCTTGGATATAATGTCCTACCTTGCGCCTGGAGTTTCTTTTGATTCTTGGTGCAAAGCAAACAACTGTGAAGCCAAAAAACTTGTACTTCCTTATGAAAAATTGGACGGTTATGATAAGCTTTCCTTAGTTGGACCCGTGAAACATGAAGATTTTTACTCTTCCTTGAAAAAGAAAAATATTTCCAAAGAAGAATATGAAGAATATTTGCTCGAATTCGAAAAGAGGGGCTGTGTTACAATGTTAGACTGGTTGAAAGAGTATAATTTGAATGATGTTATTCCCTTTCTGGAAGCCCTTGAAAAAACAAGGCGATTATATTATCCGGATGAAATTGATATATTAAAAGATGCCGTTTCCATCCCAGGAGTATCAATGAGGGCTGTTCTAAATAAATACCAAAAAATGAAGAAGAAAGGTGATCCTGAATTGTATGCCCCGGGGCAATACTGCATTCATAGATGCGAAAAAATTTGTAACAACGAGTTTTGCAAAAAATGCTACAAAATAAGAAAAGATTGTAAAGTATGCGACAAAAACAAGAGTTATAAACTATTGAAAACGGGTATGGTTGGAGGGCCTAGTATTTTATTTATGAGATATGCGGAGGCAGGAAAAACAATGATTCGCTCTCATAAATATAAAAGCCCGAAAAAATGCGTGCGAATTGTTGGCTATGACGCAAATGGTTTATATCTATCCTGTTCTGGACAAGAAATGCCATGCGGAAAAGAAAAATGCATTGAGATTGCAAAGCCATCGGATCCTAAATTTATTAAGAAGATTTGCGAAGATATTCTTGCTGATAATCTTTTCGGGTTTTGTCAAGTTGATATCCATGTCCCCGTTCATCTAAAAGAAAAGTTTGAAGAATTCTCCCCCTTATTTATTGTAGACTCCGTTCCTGAATATTTAGTACCGGAGCCCATGAAAGAATATCAAAGAGCGACAGGTAGAAAACATCTAAAAGACAATAAAAAATTGCTTGGTGTTACCAAGGCAAAAAAGATATTTTTATATACTCCTATGATAAAATGGTATCTTAATCATGGCTTGGAGATTACCGCCATCCATAATATTTTAAAGTATGAATCGGGAAGGCCCTTTGGATTTTTTCCAAAAGAGGTGGCAGATGCAAGAAGAGATGGAGATATTGAGGTTTTATTGGACAAACTAAGTAAAGCCTTTGATGAAAACAAGATTGACGCTGTAGTGAAAATTACCAATGAATTAAACCAATTTCCTGATATATTTAAAGTTATTGAAGAAAATAAAGATATCAAAGTACTGATTGAAAAATTAAAACCAAAGTACAAAGGTTGTAAAGAATTAGCCGACACTAATAAACTCAGGGGAAATTCTTTCTACGGAAAAATGATAGAAGATAAAGAAAAACATAAGATTACAAGGTATACAAAAGATGAGGAAGAGGTTGAAAAAGCCCTAAGATCTGCGTTCTTTGAGGATCTTAATGAAATAAATGACACATATGAAATAATAAAACGAAAAAGATTAATAAAAATAGACAGACCCTATCAATGCGGCATCGCGGTGTATCAGCTAGCAAAATTAAGAATGCTGGAATTTTATTACGATTTTCTAGATAAATATCTTGATAGAAAGGATTTTGAGTTGATTCAAATGGATACAGATTCGATGTACATGGGAATTTCAGCCGAAAATTTGGACGATATTATAAAACCCGAAATGAGAGAAGAATACTTTAGTGGCGGGAAAGAAAAATTCCTATCGACTTCTAAATATCATGACAAGACTCCGGGTTTGTTCAAAAAAGAGTTTGACGGTATTAGAATGATCGCTCTTTCCTCAAAATGTTATTACGCGGAGGATGAGAAAGGAAAGGCAAAGTACAGTTGCAAAGGTACAATTCATAGACAAAACGAAATGAACTGGGATAGATACATGTCAGCTTTGAAAGGGTCAATTGATATGTCACAAAATACAGGATTTAGAATCAATGATAACCAAATTGTGACATATACGCAAATTAAAAAGGGATTGAATGGATATTACGATAAAAGATGGGTTTATGAGGATGGAATTCACACAAAACCATTATTTTAAAACAGAATTAGGGGGTAACTCTGTATCATAAGGAATAACCTGTAATTCTTCACGCACAAAACCTCGCCTTGGGCCATCCTCTAAAAAGTATAAAACAGGCTGATTAGGAGAAATTCTACTTCCAGAAATATAATAAACTTTTATGCTCCAAATGGGATCTGTGGCTCTTCTTCTTTCTCCTCCTTCAAGTTCACCCGGAGCTAATAAATATCTAACCCTAACTTCGGTTGGTAGTCTAACCTCATCAAGACCCACCACACGTTTGTAATTTTTAGTTTCAATATTCACCTCTTTCATTTTTATAGCCTCATCGGGCTCTTTACCGGTTATTCTCTTTTTCGTATTATTCAAAGTTTTTAGAATAGCTGGTAATCTTTTCATCCACACCCGCGATCGATCATCGCTGATCATTTCTTGCGCATATTGATGACTAAATAATCTTTCTCCTAATATTCTATTTGCGTTTTCCACAAATGCTTGTGCTCTATGATTACCAGCTTCACTTCTTTGTATCCTCACATTATGGTAATTCATGAGTTTACTAACTTCACCCATAAATTCTTTCCCAGGATCAACCATTAATGTTTTTGGGAATTTCAATCTTCTAGAATATATTTTCTTAAAAGCTTCTGATATCTCTCGACTTTCTTTTGAGGTTAATGGCTCAGCATCTTTATATCTCGAGGCGATATCAACCAAAACTAACGCGTATTTATATGTTTTTCTTCCGACTCTATCATGAGGTAAAAATAATAAATCCGCTTGGTGAATCTGATTGGGTTTATCTACAGTCCAGTGCGGTCTAGGTATATACTTTGGAGCAGGAAGATAGATTTGCCATATTGCCTGTTTCTCTAACCACCGTTTTGCCTCATTTTCACTTACTTTAGCCTTCTCAGCTAATTTAGGAATTGCGGAATATCCTTTCCAATACCCCTCGGTTGAATAATATATCCGCTCGAAGAGCGGGGCCGGCGAAGCCGATATTTTTGACATCATTTTAAAAATAAACAATTATCTTATAAATTGAAATGGTGGCGGAAGAAAAACCTGTAAAGTTCAGCGAATACCAAATTAATCTCATGAAAAAAATTATTAGAAAAAAAATTCTGTATATGGAAGATGGCGAGAAAATTTTTAATGTTTTAATTTTAATTCCCGAGGCAAGAGAGGGTTTATTAAAACATATTGGCGAGTTAGAAAATAGGACAACACAGGTTTAAAGGTTAACCAAAGTATCTTATAAATTACAATGACGTCTGAAAAAATTAATCCAAACAGAATTCCAAAGGAACCATTTGGTTTGAAAGCAGAATCAACCCTGAATAGAATTACTCTAAATCCATCCTCAGCCAGCCCCGGAGAAACATTATACATAAATATTCCCAAACTCGCCGAGAATTTGGTGATTGTTCCTGGAAGTGTATCTCTTCTATTTGATTTAGATGTCGAGGGGCATGCAAATAATACGGTTGTAAATAATTTGAGTCGTAATCTTGTAACCAGACTAAAAGTTCTTTTTGGAGGAGAAACATTGCAAGATACTCAAAGATATGATCTATTTCAAACGTATCATGATTTATTCTTAACCGAAGAAGAGCGAGAAGATAAATTAAAACAGGGCATTTCTTCCCCAAATATTAGAAAACTCAGAACAAAATCTGGAGATGCAAAAACACAAGATGTAAAAGAAGTTGCTCTCGCTAATGTACACGGTTCCAAGTATAGAATACCAATAAAGCACCCTATTTTAAACGATCACGGTGTTTTTTATCCGAAAGCATTGGAAAATCATCTAATATTTGAGATTACACTCGCTCCAATCAATAATATTCTTATTTTTTCTGACACAACTAAAGCACCATCATATTCAATCAAAAACTTGGAGTTAGAATATTCCTCAATTTCAAGCGAATACTTAGCCCGCGAGGCTCAAGCAGCTTATCAAGTCGGTAAAGGATTCTTTTACGAAAATATTACCTTGCACAAAACTTTTACATTTTCCGTGGGCGGTGATGGTGTTATTAATCAGCATATTAATTTACCGAGAAGATCAATGACAGGAATATTGTTTTTGTTTTTATTGCCTCAAGCATCAGGAGCAAGGGATTCAGAAAATTTTTATAATCCTGGTATATCTTCCGTTGAAATTGATGTCGATGGGGTGCCAAATAGAATATACTCTAGGGGAATGATTCCGTCTGATCTTTGGGAATCCGTGAAAAAACGATTCCGACCAACGGGGGAACAAATTTCTTTGAAAGAAAAAGAATTTTACGCGGATAAGTTTGCTCTTTGGGTTGATACTAGAACGCATCCAGATAATGGTATTCATGGCGGCGGACTTGCTCTAAATAATACGCATGATGGCGTAAAAATAGAAATTAAAAGGAAACAAAGCGGGTCCGGAACAATAACGTGTCATATGTTTGTCGTAGCAGATGCGATGCTGGAGATTATGAATTCAAGTTTGAGATCAATTAAGTACTAAAAACATAATGTTATGATACAAAAAATCATGGAAGATTTACGAGATAAAATACCATTCCATTGTATTATAACAGGACCCACAAATTGCGGAAAAACAAAGTACCTAATTGAACAGCTCCGAGGCCCTTTCCGGAAAGTTTTTGAATATATTGTGTTAATTTGTCCGACTTTTTCTAAAAATAAAACTTATCATAATTTTGCCTTGGGGGATAAACATTTTTATGTATTATCTCCAGATGCTAGTAACGTTGACGAGATTAATGAATTGTTAAATGATTGTCAAACTTTATTCTCCGGAACAAATACTTTAATAATTTTAGATGATTGCGCCGTATCCACCGATCTGAAGAAAAGAACAAATAAATTTATAGATTTAGCATTCTCCGGAAGGCATCATGGATTATCGGTTTGGGTTCTCACCCAGCAATTAACATCCATAGCAAAACCATTCCGCGAAAATGTAGCATGCGTTGTTACTTTTCATAATCCATCGCAGAAAGGCATGAAAATGTTTTTCGAGGATTACGGCGGTGATTTGGATTATGAATTGGGTAAAAAGTTTATGCAGCTCCTGAAAACTGAAAAATATTCTAGGTTATGTTTGAGTTTGCGTTACCCATTTAATTGCTATTTAGAGATTCCCGAGGTGGTTTAACAAAAGATGTCTAATATTGAAGATTACATTGACCAAACAGAAAAAACTGACCGACCGGAGGGAGAATCTGGAAAAAGTGAGGATTTTGAAGTTAAACAAGAATCGCTGGCCATTCTCGCAGCTCTTGGAACCACAAAGGAATATTTAGGAGTTGATATGAGTTTAGGCGATATAAAAAAATTATCGGAAAAAGATGTAGAAAAATATTTTAATCGTTATCAAGCGGTAATGGGTAAGAAAATTAACGGAGGATTGGTAGATTCATCCCTTCAATTAGTTTCCAAAATTATTTCTTATTTAGTTCCAGTTGATGATATAGAATCTCTTTGCAATGATCTGAAGAATGATGATTTGGTTAATCGAGAACTATCAAACATTGTGGGTCTCTTAGCATTGAAAGCAGGAAGATTGGCAGCACTTGCTAGCGGTATATTCCAGGTTGCAAAACACATCAAATTCAACAAAAATCAGCAATTTCTAAGAGAAGAACCAGTAAATTCTAACACAACTGATAAGGAAACTAAGCAATCTGCTGAAGGCGTTGATACAGTATATTAAACAGATCTAAAAACTTATTTGCGGCATCTAAATAACAATGTCTGAACAAACTGAACAAAGCGGAGGAGATGCGGAGCAAATTACAGCAGATCCCAAACTCGAAAATAAAGATTCTAAAAAGAGGGAGAAAGATCCTAAAAAAGTAGCAGCTGGAAAGAAACTAGCCGAATATAATAAAAAAGCAAAAGATGCATTAGCCAGGGAGATGAAACGCGAAGAAAAAATGAAACAGGAAGAGGAGCAAAATGAAAATACATATAGAGAAGCGAAATCATGGCTTCCAGAGTTATCTTTTACTACTGTTTTATCCGTTATTGGTTTAGGGTTTACAGCATTTGATCTTTTTATGAGATATAAGGAAAAAGCTGGGGTTGAATATTCTAATAGGATACCTGATTTATCACAAGTTCCGCAAATACCCCAACCAAAAAAGATACCATTTTCTGCAGCCCCAAAATCTTTAGGAATGGAATAATCTCTAAAGTTATTTAAAAGTTTCCCAATGGTGTAGTAAAAAATCATGTCAACTGAAAACAAACTTGTGAAAACTGTAACTGATTCAGCAGTACTTATCGGATTGGGGGCTGGGGTTGGATATGTAGCCAAAAAAGTAATGAAAGAATCATTTTTGAGTGATCCGTCCTCAAGTATTACAAATTATGCAAAGTGGGTAGCTGTATTATCCGGAAGCATGTATCTTAAAACATATTTAGAGGATCAAAAGATTTTACCAAAATAATGGCATTAGCATCAATAGCAATGATGATTGGAGGAGCTGTATTAAATGCATCTGCCTTTGTTGGCGGAAATTATCTTGCAAAAAGTCTTTCAGGGTATAATGCGGATACAGAAAAAATACGACACGATAAAGCAATGGAAAAATATCAAAGAGATTACTCAGAATATCAGGAAAAAAGACAAAAAATGCTTGATTGGAAAATGAAAAGAAAAGATGAAAAATATCAAGCATCAAAAAATATTTCGGCCACAAATCAGGCTTTTGAATTGTACGCCCAAATGAATGAACCAAAATTCTCTGATTATTACAAACCAAGTGATAGTCAAAAGACAGGAGAAATGGCATATGTCGGGGCTGGAATGTTAGGTTTAGGTTACGCGGTCAGTAAAATATTATAAATTATTTTGTTATGTAACCAGTAATTTTGGTTATATAACATAAGTATATTTACATGAAACTCCCAAAATCAGAATCTTCATATTCATCATAACCAATATGGGAAGAAGCAGATTCGCCGTCTGAAATAACTACTTCTTGATTATATTTTTTGCGTGGAGCTAATCTTTTAATTTCTTTTTTCGTTTCAACGAGAGCGTCATAAAGTTTTACTTGCAATGAAATACGCTGACCAATAAATATTGATTCAATTTTGATTGAACACTCTGCGTGGCAACCTTTATTGACTAAATCTTTAGGGTCTATTGTTTCATTGCAATCCTCACTTCTAATGTCATAAAATTTTGTAAGAAATTCTCCTTTTTTGTATGAAATTAATTTGGGATATAATGTTGGTCCTCTTTCAGGAACTTTTTGCATATAAGGTTTGTTTTTACCATCCTCAATTTTTTCCATTTTCCAATAGAGAGGATTAAAACCTCCCTTTGATTTAGTAAGATCAGATCTTTTCAACTCAAATCTATCAATTTCTTCTTTATTTTCTAAAATATGATCAATGCAGCAATCTACTATTTCATTAAATTTTTCTATCCATTTTTCCTCTTCATCGGTGGGTTTATTTCCACTCCATAAACATAAAGGAAAAGAATAAGTTGAAAAACTTTCAGAAACTCCAAATGAATACAATCGGCTGGTTGGAATAACTAGTTCTCCTTCAGTTCCATCTTCATTTTTTGTAAAAATTTTTATTCTTCTAAATTCAACCTTTGGTTTTTTATCTGGAACTTCACCTAAAATTGGTTTAGAAAAGATCATACTTTCTTGGGGGTTATAATTATTAATATCTATTAATTGAGTATTTTCGTTCATCATTTTATTTCTTTTTCTTTTATATTTTTTTCTTTTAAATCATTTTTTCTTCAGCTCTAAGGGGTCTAAAGATTTCATACTGATGAGTAAAAAATCATGGCAGAAGAAATACCAATGGAAGATTTTTCAAGAGATAATGATGGTGATACTGATTTGGATTGGGATGATAACCCATTTTATCAAACCGCAAACACATCTTCAAACCTTGAACAAGATTATCCTGGTTATGATGATGAAGAGACAGCAGAAACTGATCAATTGTTGGGTATGGAAAATGAAAAAGATCGGGTGTGGAGAGATATTTTAAATAAATTTCCAAATGCTGAACCCAATTTTCTTTTCAAATATAATGAGTGGGGTAAAATCTTAGCCGCAATCCCCCGAAGCGATCCTAAGAAAATTGTATGGCACAATTTATTAGATAAAAATGATGATATTAATAAAAAACTCCCTGCCACCATATTGAATGCTCTGGGTAAAAAAGCAGGAGAAGTTGTGCAGGCCGGTGATGATCTTTTATCGCAATTGAATGAAAAAAATGAAGAAATTAGGGATTTGCGTAATGCATTAGATGGTTTAAGAGCAGTAGCGGAAACAAGCCAATTCGAAATAGATCGATATGTTTCAATTGAAAAAGAGTTGAGGGGTATGATTGAACGGCACCAAACCACAATCGCAGAAAAAGATAGTTATTTAGAAGACGCAGTTAGACAGAAGGTTGATGCAAAACAATATGCAGAAACTTTACTTAATGATTTGAAAGAAATCAAAACCGAGAATGAAAAGGGTAAGAAAGATTTGGCTAGCTTGAAAAAGATTGAACAAAGTCGAGATAGGTTGGCTAAAAGGGTTGAAACTTACGATGAACTATCGAGAAAACAGTTAATATTAAACGAAGAAGAAATGGCTGATATTGGGAGAAAAAATGATGAAATACTTAAAAATTTACCACTTAGGGAGAGATTAAAGTATATATTCAAAAAGTATGGTTTTACAGTTTTTGCTGTTCTAAGTGCGGTAGGTGCCATCATTGGGGTTATAGTTTCTAATCTTTCAAGGGGTTTATCTGCTTTGGGAAAGGGTGTTAGTAATGGATTAAAAACTATAGGAAAAAAACTAGGTGAAATATTACCCGGGATGATTGGCGCAATAGTTAGCTTTCTTTTCAAAACAGCTGGTGAGGTTATTGGATTTTTAGGTAAAAATGCTTGGCTTTTGATAATGGCTGTGGTTCTATATTTTGTGGAACAAATGAAAGGAAAGTAACAAATTTAAAGATAACACGGAGATCAGTAAAATACAATATGGATGAATACAATAGAATTTACCCTGGATTACCCAATAATACTGATCCTACTAATTTCAGACTGCAAAAATCAAGCGAAGTATTACAAAATCTTGAGAAAGAAATTAAACATTACGAAGAAGTAAGGAAAAAATATAATAGGGCGAGAGGAATATGTACAAAAATAAGTGTTTGTGGCGGGGTGATTTCAGTTATTCTATCAGCAAGCGGATTAGGAACTTCTCTTACTGGTTTTGGCGCTATTGTTGGCGTGCCTTTGGGGGTTGTAGGCGGTATTTTTGGTGGATTATCGGTTGGATTCGGTTATGCATCAAAAAGACTTTCAAATAAAGTTAGTAAACACGAACAAACCGCTGCAATTGCAAAATCAAAATTAAACACCATTAACGATTTGGTTTCAAAAGCTCTGAAAGATAATTCTATATCCGATCAAGAATTTTCCATAATTTTGGCGGAGTTGGAAAAGTTCCAAAAACTAAAACTAGAAGTTCGTCAAAAATTTAGAAAAGATACAGAAAAAAACTTCGACATGTCGATTATAAGGAAGAAAGTTCGAGAAGATCTATTGAAAGAACTTACCGGAGGGAAAGGACATTAAAACTTGTGTATGAGAAAACTGAAGTTGGTTGCAATTGTTTTACATCTTATTCTTAAAAGATCTAAAGATCACATTATTTGAAACACAAAGAATAAGATGTTATTTGATGATTTCAGAACTCGGTATCCAAACGCTAACATTAAAAAATTTACATTTGTGAATGACCCGTTTGGCGGATATATTAAATGGAAAGTTAATGGAACAACAATTATGTCCAATGATGATCCTTCTGGGGAAACTTGGACTGCAAATCTTTCTAATAATTTGAAAACATTATTATGGGAAGATTTGGGATTAGAAAATAAAGTTAAGGTAAGTTCATTTCCAAAAAGTTTAACATTTACAAAACAAACATATCCAATACCCGGAGTTAAATTTGATGAATTTGCTAATGATGTAACAATGATGTTAACTAATTTAGATATATATGTTTCAGAAAAAGATCATTTCACCGCGGCAATGCCAAATGTATTTAAAAATCAGACTGTAGAACTTACTAGTGGAAAAGAAGCTAGAGCTTGGTTAAATAAACCAAATATTAAGCACTGGCCTCAACAATTAAACATGGCGGTTTGGTGCGCAACATCCGGTTGCGGTGTTAGTTTAATTGAAATTTTAAATTACCCGAAAGTTATTAGAAGTTTTTTTATTTTTCACGTATACTTTACCATCAGAAGAATATTGGAGGAATTAAATGTACCATTACCCGGCAGACAAACTTTTTCTTCAAAAAATAATTCATACAACAAAAATATTTATAATAGATTGTGCGCAGAATTTGGATTAAGTAATAATCAAGATTTTAAAGGATGGAATAAACCTTTAGCTGATTTTAGATTTAAGGGCGGTGCAAACCATGGTGTCGGAGATGTATTTATCGATTATGGTAAAGGATACATCCCTCCTGGGGGCGGTAGTTCACAATCAGTAGGAGGAGGAAAACAAAATGTTAGAATTGTAAGAAATTACGACCCTGATGCAAATATTTGGCCAAGCAGAGCAAATAAATTTTCTGATGCTGGGGGAAAGAAAATTGATGGAAATTTAATATCCATGCTGCGAAATGATCATTTCATTGATTTTCAATACGCATGGTTTATACCAGAATCTGGATACGGATTAACAAAGGCGGGATTGGGGAGAATAAATAGATCAGTTGAGGCTTTTGTTTATTGCATATTGGGGGCTCAAGTTAATACCAGAAATTCTATTATTGGCGCCGGCGGCGGAGCAATAGAAACACAAAATGAATTCAAAGACTTATTTGAAAGTTCTGTTAAAGTAAATGATATTTCTAAATCCGTTCAAAATTACCAACAATCTGTGCAAGAAACTAAATTACGGCTTGATTTGGCTGTTGCTCCAGGAGTTTGGTTGATGCCAAGTAATATGATTATAAATACAGAGAGCGCGGTTGGGTACAATAATAATCTGAAAATAGCAACAGAAGATATGAAATTTGGGATAAATAATTCAATAAATGCGGAAACAAAAAATGTCGGAATACCTAATAGCTTAGGATCTTCAAAAGTTTTATTAAATACCAATCCTCAACCAGAGAAACCTAAATTAAGCAATAACGATAAATCTGACAAAACAGATGATATAGAAACATCTTCTTCTCATCAAAATAATCTTATTGTTTTAATTCTTGGTGGAGGCTTATTATCTTGGTTTTTATTTCGATAATGTTTTGATTACCCAAGATAGCTCAATTTAAAGATGAGTTTAATGTAATCAAAACAAAAATGTTCAGTATTTCAATGTACGATTCAGAAACTAGAATTTATTTAGATCCGCCGCTGAAAAATCTTCGTGAGATACAGCTTCTGGATTGTAATATACAAACCAAAAGACTAATAACTTTAAGGAGCCAAGAAAAAATAACCGATGAAAAAGGCGGACCTTTAGTAATATTTAATCCAGGAATATATTCCATAAATGATATAAAAATATTAATTGAGCTTGGCGAAAAGACAAAAGATATAACAATTATTATCGGAGATAATTTTGCATACATAATCAACAATAAATCAATTAACATTAAATTTACTCAGGGTTTGCAAAATTCTTTAGGTGTGCCGGAGGTTTTATTTAAAATAAGTCAAATAGATATAACTATAAAAGAACCTTTGAGACTTTTATGCAGTATAGTTGATAATAGAATGTCATACGCGAATAAAGGTAAAAATGGAGATCTTACAAAAATACAACCATCCCAATTGTTAGCAAACATACCATCAAAAGATTACCCCACAATTCCTGTTAGAAAATATGATAACTTGATTAACCATTTTGATTTAACTATCTTAGACTCTGAATGGAAAAAATTTAATCTTAAGGGTTCTCCCATAACTTTTAGTTTAAGATTTAGATAAATTTTTGTTATGTAACCATTTATTGGGTTATATAACATAATTATGCCCATCTTTCTTCCAAATCTCTCAATTCTTGAAAATCTAAATATCTGCTTGGCTGCCAGACTGCAGCAACTATTTCATCATGCAGACTTTTGTAGAATTTGTTTTTACGTAAAACTTTATATGGATTTGTATATATACTTACCCAAAATGTATCAATGAGAACTTTTTGATTAATCAACGCATTTCTGAATTTTGTTGCCTCTGGACGATCATTTAAAAAATCATTAGAATTTTCATTGGAGGGAAATATTCCTGACATATCGCATTTTGGAGTAAAAGAAAAACCATAATAATGCTTATGCCCATTATCTTGTGTATAATTAATTTGAAAATCAACCAATTCATCTTTTCCAATATCTTCATATTTAATAGAAAGAGCTTTTGATAAATTATGTAAGCAATCTTCTTTTATTAATCTCAAAAAATCCATATTTGGAATTTTTTTATCATTAAAATATTCCAAGGTAAATCCTATATTACATTTACGTATTTTTTTTACTATTCTTGCCATCTTTTTTTTTATTTTATATTTTATCTTTTAAAATATCAATTTTGTTATCAAACCAAAATAAAGGTTTCATAACATAATTTTCAACATTCCTTACAATGATACTTTTGTTTATTATGTTTGCATATTTGTGATCCGCCGCATTCTTTACAAAAACTTTTTTGCTTGTTATGAAAACATATTTCTGAACCATCGCATAATATACAGTAAGACTTTCTTTTCCCATGAACGCATATTTGTGATCCCTCACACTCTTTACAAGTATATTTTTTAATTCTATGTTCACAATAATAATAATAATTATACATTAAAATAGCTTTTGTAAATAACTTATCAATATCCTCATCTGAAAATTTCCCCAACTCATTAATTAAATCAGCTTTAATCATTTTATGTCGTCCCTTAATTTTCAACTGCCTTGCAATAAATTTTAGTTGCGGAACATTTAAACTTTGTAATTTTTGATCCATCTTAATATTATATTTCACTGATTTTTCTTTTAAACCGTAATTATTTTCAAAATTTTTTTCCTCGACACAAAACCTACCATTTTTTCGCAGATAGATTCGCCTTCCGCCTGTCGGCCCAACTTTGCAGAACCTCCCCAAACCTAAAACGTACTTATGAACTTTGCAGAACCTCCCCAAACCTAAAACGTACTTATGAACTTTGCAGAAACTTGACCCTCCCAAACCCAAAACGTACTTATGAACTTTGCAGAGAGACTTGGTAACCCCTCCCAAACCTAAAACGTACTTATGAACTTTACAGAGACTTGACCCTTCCCTAGGGCTCTCAAACCCAAAACGTGCTTATGAACCTTAAGCTAAAAAAAGACAGAGATTTTTCAGTCAAATTTGAAAATAACCTAAAAACGTACTTATAAACACGCTTACATAGTAGTCTCGGCCTTCGTTCTCGCTTCGCGAGGAATTAACCCGCCGAAATCTGTCATAATTTGACCAGGGTACAAAATCTCTAATTAGCACATAATCATGTCAATGACAATAGACAAGGCACAGATACAGTGTCCTTAAAGCGGGGTTGACGTTGTATAAGACTTTGTCGCTCGGGACACAGAAAAGTGTCCGTTGTCCGTATTAACGGGTGTCCGTACTAAGCGGGTTAATTTTAGAAAAAATGTATGAGCATTTCGTCGGGGAAAACAAAACTGTTCGTAATATCGGGGTGTCCGTATTAAGCGGGTGTCTGTAGAGCGGGGTTCCCATAAGGTAAAAGGGAGGTGCTGACGCGCGCTTCGACGAAGGGCTAACGCTGGAAACGTCAGCACCTCCCTTTTACCTTATGGTGGTATAACTTACTTTATCAACTCATTTGATTCACCCAATTCCTTGTGTTATAATGTGGTCGATGTATGAAATACTATCAAACAGCGTTTCATTAGTACAACAATTTTGATTTCTCGCAGATTATATACAAGGCTTGTCTAGAAGCTGATTAACGGGAATCATGGGTTAAACAGAATCTTGCTCGAAGCTTAACCCTGAATTAGCGGGCATCACTTTCTGTAATTATAAGAGCTTGGAAAACCAGTCTTGATTGAGTGACCAACCTTACCTAGCAGTGAAACGAAAAACACTTTGACGCTTAAAAGTAAAGTAAAAATTAGTGCCTTACTTTGTACTTATAATAGTTAATTATCAAGAGACTTGCCTACTAATTAGAGTAACGGGAATGCTTCGACATACACGCTATTGGCCTAAAATAGATAGGAGATCAGTGAACATAATCACGTGCTGACCCACCCAGAATGGTAACTACGTGCCACACCTTGAACAAGAATCCAGAGGCTCGGAAACCGGGCTCGGAAAGCTATTTTATAATCTTACTGTTTGCAGGGGAAATTAGGGACGGACCATTAGAATTTTTTTTTCGCTCACTGCTTGTGCAGGAATTTTTTTTCAGGTGAACCCCTCCGCACGAATTTTTTTTTTACTGCGTGTGAAAACGTCACAATTGGACCTTCCTTCTGCATGAATTTTTTTTTACCTTCTTCTCTAAAGCATAAGAATTCTAAGTTAATTTTGAAACTACAACTATAGACTTCGCCTTAAGAAACGGAGCTGGACTTTCGAGAACGGGCCCCAGCTGAGAAAACTAAGCTCAACACCTTGGAAAAAATTCCAAGTGCGAAAATAAGGTGTGTCATTCGATTATTAAAGCGCCTAAAGATGTTTGATTTCTGTCTTGGTAATTTTTACCGATTTTAGTTAGTGGGGAGTGTCAATTCGGCAGAAGGAACGTCCCCAGTATGTTTACCCTGCAGACTCGGACCCCCGGTGGGGTTTGGGGGTACTCTCCTACAAAGTGATAACGGTGCGGTCCCAGATTCCGTTCCACCCCTAATTGGTACCAATTCAACAACAAATTACATGGCAGGCTATGCAAATTTTAATAGTAATAATGATAACTTTCGCACACTTTCCTCCCAAAGACTTTTTGAAAGTACAATAGGCGATAATCCTACTACAGGCGCCTAAAAGGTACTAAGACAACTCTGGCAACAGTCATCTTTGGTTTTAGCACCCTAAGCTGTACCAATCCACAAATTTAAACCCCTAAAAGGTGCGACGAGAACCTCACGTCACTTTTACAGCGGCGTACCCCCCTCGGGCCCAGAACGTCTTAAGGTTAGTCAGTATGTTTTGTTGTTGTTGTTTGGGTCAGAGAAGAATCTGAGTGAAGGTAACGGAATCGTACTCAATTAACATCTATAATGTAAGGCACTCTGTTCTTCACGTGCTTGTGCATGTACAGATAGTTTGGCTTGATCTGCAGGCTGTTGGTCTTCTTCTGTAGCTCTTGAAAATATTTTCAAACATGTTTTATTGAAAAGCAACAATCCCATAGCACCCCAGTGAAATTCAGTCATTCATACAGATCTCTTCACTTTAAAGATTACAGTATGTACAGACATTTATTATTTGGCTGGTTACGAGAGCGGGCAAGATGTGCCATCTTGCTCGCCCGGGATTTCCTGCGTTGTCCCGCGAAACAAAACGGAGCAAAATGGCCGTATAATAAAGCCTTCAATTGACCAAGCTTATTCGGTCAAGATGGCTGGATATTGGCCTCATTCTTTCTTGCATTTTTATTGGTCTCGACAACCCCTCGGTCAATATATATATCTACTGTGATACATATTACGATTTCTTATCATTCATTTTTTCAAATAGACCTAATAATAAACATGCAAAATTTAAACTTGCTGATCGGCTGAGAGCATGCCAATTAATCCCAGACAGTGCAGAAAGTTGAAACTGCATAAAAAAAAAGTTGAAATGAACTTGCCGAGTGTAGACATTTGAAATGAATTTTTTGTGTATACCGGTATTACAACCAGTCGTCATAAGATTTTGAGTCAATTTGAAATAAGCACTTGTACATTTGTTGAGTTTAACAAATTTACTTGTGCTTTTTTACTTAAATTGCACTCAAAATCATTAATTTTGATAAACTATACAAATTGGACAACGCTCAGTCCTAATATTTGTACCTAAACTGTTACAAAAAATGTTAGTAAAAGATTCATAAAACAATGGTAGGATTTAAGCACCTAATTTCATCTTTTTTTGAGGCACATGCATGTGAATGGTAAAATGCAAAATAATGATAAAATGTATAGGTGGAGTGAGTTCTTGTACTTAAAATGAAAGTCTTGATCCATAAAATGCATTCTTAAGACTGCAACTACTGAACACTCTTACACCTGAGTAACAATAACCTTATTGTCCTTTGTGAGTACCGTCAACTTCCTAGGGTTCTTGAAATTTTCTTGCAAGAATATCTCATCTCAGAGCTATCTGCACAGTTTCCTTGGAATATAAGCTAGGTTGGTGGTGGCCTTCTTTTGTTACAAATGTTCCAGCTCTTGAAGTCTAAAGAATATGATTTACACTTGAAAGGCAATAACAGGAACATTTTGTGAAACAAATGGACAACAATAGCCTATCCTACATTCAAAAAACACAGCACTGAGCAAAAAACTATCAAGTGGTTGAGATGGTACCACATTGATCCAACATTTTTTAGCTGGAATATTTTTCAATTTCTACCATCTGAATGCTACACAGGAGTGAGGAAGACACACATTTTGGATCCTGTCTGAGATTGAAGGGCTGGTGAGTTTCTCAAAAAAACTCAAATTGTACCTGCCAAAACAGCTCGTGTAATTCAAGCTTTTTGAAAAACTCACTTGTGAAAATAAATCACAAAAACTCAAAAGCGTATGATTACCATTACTAATTCACAAGAGATGTGCACTGTCAGATTATTTGATCAGAAGTCAAACTTAATCCTTTTTGCCTGCACCGAATGGAAGAAAACGCATAGGAGCTAGTTAAAATAACTGGTTTAAGGTTTACTGCAGATATTTTGGCATCTTGGAAATTTGGTATTTTGGCAGTACAAAAATTAAGCAATCACAAGATTACTTTATATAGGGAAATAGTGACTGCGCCATATTACTTACCACCAGCACCAATTACCAGCCCCCCCCCCCCAACCCTTCTCCTCAGAGAGAATGACAGCCACAATTAGCCTATGCATATATATGTCACTATGAGTCAACTGACTTCTTCTGCTAGCCTCTAATGAAGTTAGCAGACACCAACTAGCATGTTTTCATGAGTCCTGAAGTCTCATGGGCCTGCCATCTCTTGTGAATGGTGAGCAAGCTTTCAGATGGAAATTACATACTTTAAAATGAGAAAGATAAATATTGTCTTAAGATTGAAGGTATAATACTACAGTAGTTGGTTCCTTCTTATAATACCCAGTACTAAATGCATTTTTTTGTGAGTTGTATTATCTATTAAACAATGGGAGACTCAAACTCTTAATATTGACTCTCCTATTAGAAGGTAAAATATAAGCAAAGTTTCCAGATACATTCAAGTCCCTATAATAGAATACAAGAGATAAAACCAAAGAGTCCAGCAAAAATACTATCTGTTATTGCCATCGGTAGAGTTCGATGTAGTTGTATTTGCAGTTGGTACACCCTTTGTGGTTTGTGTTGGTTTAGGCGTTGGTTGATCAGAGACCCCCTCTGCATTCTTTATTGGGGTGACATCAAGACATCCATCTCCTAAACTTTCATCCTCTTCTTGCCATTCTGGAGACAGATCTAAATGGAGAAAATTTGCACATACTTGGGAATAAAGTCCCTTCAAACAAACATGGAAAATATATACTATCATTGTCAATATGACTTGACAATTTTCCATTGATATCAATGCAACATACTAGTAAGTCAAAAAATACTATAGGGTTGTTATAAGACTGTGCTGCTGAAGAATCTCTGAAACATCAATTATTTGGGCATCTTGTGGGATTCACCCTCAAGTTCTACATAAAGAGGCTCTCTTTAATTGAGTAAATTAAACTCAGTTACATGTCACTTGGGAGAATTTGACGTTAGATTAATTCAGTATCCTTGAGTTGATGCTGTGCTTGATTGTCATAACTTATTTAGCACGGATGCTTGAATATATGCCTGGGGCACTTATTTACTTTTTGAGGTCATTGAGGATCCTTTATTTGAAGCAGGCATATATTTAACCTTTTTACTCCAATGATCTGAGCAGCAATTCTCTTGAACGAGCTTGGTGTTAAATCAACTCAATAACCGCAGGTTGATTGTGTGCCCAATTAGTATTGTATTGATATTGAAATGTTCCCTGCTAGCAGAGGCTCTTTTCCTGGTGTTCGCTGACGGGAGAAAAGAGACCTCTGCCATGGGTCGAAAATGACTTTGATTCAACCGCCGTCCACAGTCTTGGACGGCTCTATTGAAAACGCATGCTCCTTGCATTGTTCGCTGACTGCAACTTGAGCCCGTTGCGTCTCGCGCATTTCTTTTCATTAATTCCGCTGTCATTTATTGATCCCACATTGCAAATATGGCGTGCTCGTAAGAGTTCAATCGTAAAGAGTTAGAAAGTTTGCTTTCTTCCGTTTTGGATAAAATCTTCGAAACTGGTGCTCAATGGAAAAACACCGAGCTCTTCCACTCCATCTTTCTCTTTGTAAATAGCCTTCCTTGATTTAAATTGTTTGTTTACACTCAAGGGACTTTCCTTACATATCCGTTTGTACCGCGGCGGCGAGAGCTTGTCGTTTCCTATAGCACATTGCCTTGCGCTTGTAGAATTATTTTTCCGATACTTGTCGATGTGAAATGTTTTGTCTTGTTCGAGAATCGATGTTCTCTTTATAACTGAGTCCAGCTTTCGTTTACAGCATTTGCGAACCCGTCGGGATGACAAGGAAAAATCTGGTGACTCTCCAAGAAGGACTGTTAAATTTTTTTGAGTCCTGTAGTTGTGGTTGTGTTGAAAAAAGCTTCACTGTCCAGATAACTTGAAGTTAATACCACAGATCAGACAACAACTATCTCTAGACGATTTTTGTACTTTCTTAAGCGGCGTTTTTGGCGATCTTGTAGATATTCTCCTCTGTTTTCTTGACGGAGAGTTAACCGGGGTGTGCGACATAACGCGCCATCTGCGTGGGTTTTTCGCGCCAGTTTGACGAGCTACGAATATCACGTGATGGCTTGCTCGGCCGGCTCGGTCGCTGAGCCGCGGCGCATGCTCAATATAGCCATTTTTGACCCATGGCAGAGGTCTCTTTTCTTCCGTCAGCGAACACCAGGAAAAGAGCCCCTGCTAGCAGGGAAATTGAAATGAGAAGTTGTATATTAATCACATTGGGGAGTGAAAGGGTTAAATTTCTCCATTTCACCTCTTGATAAGTTTTATTTTGATTTATCATTTTTTCACACAGAACAGTAATATTTTCAAAAAACAGAACTAAAACAAGTTTATTATATCTCTCAGTTGGTACACGAGCTGTGATTGGTCAAGTTAGCAGGCAGTACTTCACTGTACAGCCCGCTGAATTCAAAAGTTTGTCTTGGTCGCCAAAATGTCTACAGAGATTTAATAAATATCTTACAAACCTTGTTTTCTCAGTCTGTACTGTAAGTTACAGATCCTCATTTTTTCAGCTCGGATTTATGGCCTGTGAACTTCGCGCTTAGGCCATAAATAATAGCGGAAAAAACTTGGTCTGTAACTTACAGCAAGGACCTCAAACGTGGTTAGCAAGAGGTATATGTATAGCTACAGTATTCAGCAACTGTTCATAAACTGTTCTTCATGATACTCTTTGTTGTGTATTGTGAGAGTTTGTCACTCTATAAGGGTTACAGTATTTGTTTATTCCAAAACACCAATATCACCATCACTCACATCCACCAACATTACTTGGGGAGCTGTGTCCTCAACATCAGACAGTGAAATCTCCTGTAATAGGTCTTGGGAGGGGGGAGGCATTTATTTGAAGGAGGTGTTTATTTAACGTTTTGATCCTGAGGGGGAGGGCATATATTAGAAAAGGGGCACTTATTGGAAGATGGGCATTTATTCGAGCTTTTACGGTAGTTAAATGACCAATTTTGATATCAATCGACTTATGTTACATATAAATGCTAGACATACCTTTATAGTCAACACAGTTAAACGCTGAGTATCCAACTTGCACCAAACTATCTTTTGAATTTGGAACGGGAGGAAAGTATGGACATTTTTGAAGGACACTTTCACAGAGAATCCGGCAAGGCCTTCTTCTTGAACTACTTGTTATATTTAAATCTGGAATGGCAGCTGAAACCATTATAAAGCATATCCAGTTTTTGTATGCATCCTGCCAAACAAAGAGATAAACTGTAAGAATGCAAAGCCACTAACTATTTCTCAGGCATAAGCAAAACACTGTTTCCTTAACTGAACATGATATAGGAAAATGCAAACCCAATCTTCTGTTGGCACCCTGTGCATTACTTGAGAGTCCTGTGTGTCATACTGGAACAACTATTGAAGTTTGCTGTTCCTCTATGGTCTATGCATGAACATTTTTTCATGGAAAGCAGCCTTGCTAAAACACAGATCCTCATGTGAATAACCTCGTGCGTTGTTTAGAAAATACCTTTTCTTATAATATAGCCTCCCTGTGCAATAGCAAGCTGCTCCAGGTATTAACTGTGTTTTTTTCTGGGGAGGTTGAGGTGGGGGGTGGGGTGGGGGTTTGAGGGGGATTTTTCCTTTTTTAATGTTTGCGGAGGCTGAGGTGGGGATGTCAAAGAGGATTTTTCCTTTCTTACTGTTTGGGAAGGTTGAGGTGGGGGGGTGGAGTGGGGGTAATGAAAGGGATCTTTCTTTTCTTAATGTTTGGGGACATTGAGGTGGGGGGTGGGGTGGAGGTGTTGAAGGGGATTTTCCTTTCTTAATGTTTGGGGACATTGAGGTGGGGGGTGGGGTGGAGGTGTTGAAGGGGATTTTTCCTTTCTTAATGCTTGGGGAGGTTGAGGTGCGGTTTGGGGTGGGGTTGTTAAAGGGGACTTAGAAAGGGGTCCATAAAGGGGGTCTAGCTTGGGGGTCAAGATTTTCTACTTCTTTTTGACCTAATCTTAACTACAACCAACTCCCTATGATGTGAACCTCGTGCGAATACTCAATCCAAAAATTGATTTCTCCCTGGATTTGTCATACATTTACTGTAATTTTGCCCTCAGTAACTCAAACCTTAATAACTTGAACCTCCTAACTCAAAGCAATTTTCGTTTCCCTTTAGGCCATTTTATGTACAATTTAACCCTCAATAACTGGAACCATGTCTGTCAATAGTGTATGGTAGCTCAAAACTCTGATTTATTTTGAAGCAGCCATATAAACTTTGTCCTTTTTTTACATTACACAAAATATATCAGTCCAGTTTAAATCTCACTGGTTTACAGTACACATTGCATTGCATCTTCATAAATTAACCCTTTAACCCCTAAGGGGTCTCCCTGTGACGAGTAAAATCGTCTGGCGTTAGCCAGAGTAAAATCTGTAAAGTCACTCTTAGGGGGTAAAGGGTTAAGAGAGATAGTTTTTAACCCTTTAACCCCTAAGGGGTCTCCCTGTGACGAGTAAAATCGTCTGGCGTTAGCCAGAGTAAAATCTGTAAAGTCACTCTTAGGGGGTAAAGGGTTAACACTGCTTAAACCTTAATTCCAGTTATTTGCTCTAAACCCCCAATAACTCAAACTCACGATAACTCAAACCTTTTTCAACTTCGCTTAAAGGTTCAAGTTATTGGAAGTGGACTGTATGTTAAACATATTCCCTACTCTACCATCACTCTGTGCGCTTTAAAATGATCAATGTACAACTTCCCCGAACAATATCCTCACTTTGTCAAGCTATCAAAAAATAAGAATTCGCACATCATCTGACCAACAAATTACCCAAAGTAAGATATTGCTATCTTTCTACAAAAATGAACTGCAACGTAACTACCAAAAAGAATTATTAGGAGAAGGATTAAAATAAATATCCAATTATCAAAGATTTGCAAGACCACAACCCACACTTTCTTTCGATAAAAGCAAACAGTTTTAATTGTCGTTCTTTTTCATTTTCCTTTAGATCACATAACAAATTGTCACAAAGATCTCTCTTTTCTTTACATTTTGGTTGTTCAAATTTTGCATTCTGGTCATTCACCTGCCATAGTAATTTGTCATCTTCTGGTGCCTTTTGGAAAATATCTAAACTGCCACCCTTAATATTTCATTTCACATCTAAAATTCAACCTTTTCTTAATGTTTATCAAAACCGTGCTATCCCATTGTCATGACAATCAAGGGAAGATAGCATACTGCTGATTTGTTGACATTTTTCCCAGCTGCACATCAAATAGTTTACATTTAGTTTTCAATGGCGCTGCAGGCAGTCGACAAGAACATTATCATAATGGTATCTCCAGAAAAAAATTCTTCAAAAAATCTATGTTGTTAAGCTAAGACTTTGAATATAAAAACAATTCTATTCACCTTATGTCAACTGTTTCATGAGGGTGATTAGAAGAAAATAAACAAAGAAACATAGGAGACTCTTGCAGTTGGGGAGCTTGTCTTCATTTAGATGCATGACTGATTAAAAATGGGATCACCTGGCAATTTTTCAATTTGTACCTTTCATTAGTACCTTACCTAAGAAGTACAGAGTATAAAGTAAATTAAGTGAAAGAAGTAAAACTGAGATGTTATTAGTTTTTGAATAGACTGAATCCCTGAAGTGTGACCACTGTCTTAAAAGCTTTTGTAAAGTACTTCCTGTCGTGTAGTGCGTTCCTGAAACATTCCTCAAAATATAACAAGGAAGTTGAATTGCACTGTTTCTATTAAGAGGCTATTTAAGTTCTTTCTATTTAAGATGAAAAGCTGTTAATACTCCGTCAAAGACATGTAATATCTTGCTTTCAGCGTCACAAATTAAAGAGGCTGCAGGTCAAACTCTTATAATTATTAATCCACTTTGCATTTGCACTTACAAAAAAAACATATCAAAGGACTGAAAGGGTAGCATAATAAACAGCGAAAATGCCGGCTCCATAACCATTCTTGCAAAGCAATAACTACACAGCGATCGCATACTGGGGATGAATATAACTACACACGACAATATGTATGTTAATTCGTAAAACCCATGGCGAAGATTGGAGTTAGTAAATATAAAGACAAAAACCTTACGTTGTCGATTTTGTTTGAACATTACCGTTACACCTGCGTTATATATCTATGAGAATGATGAATATTTAAATTAAAATTCACTATTGTAAATCATCCACGAGGTTTAAAATTTTTTTACAAATCAAACAAACGAGTTCCTAACAAAAAATGGAAAAAAAAACAACAGAGCGAGCGACGTATCCTTCAATCCTTGTTCGAACGAAAGAAGCTTATGAACCATAGGTTGCACAACATCAGCGAGCTGAGAACGTCTTTCACTTTGCGACAAAAAAAGCGGATCTAATAGAATCCACTGAAAAAACCTGCCAGTCTTCCCGAACATTCGAAACATCGAAAATTATACAGTGTTTAATTTTCCTCTGTAAACAACGACACCAAAGGAAAACAGAATGCAAATACATTTTCCACTGCCGATCAAATATGCGATATTCATTCACTACAGTATAAACTTGTCAAGCGCCAAATTTACATTCCAATTTTTCCAAGACAGATACAAGATTGGAAGGCCAACCAAAACAAAAAATTGGTACGTGTGTGAAATCATTTCGAAGCGAGGGAAGCTAGAAATTTAATCCGAATAAAATAAAAATTGCTTCCTAGAACTAAAAATCGACGGGAAGCCAAGTATCGTACGTAATTCAAATTCTTGAAATATTAGAATCCAAAAGAGAAAAACAAGCTCTATTAAAAAAACCATGACTGAAACAAACGAAGTCATCACTCCAAATTAACGGACACTGTTTGCGAATCCTCTGCTATTAAGCAAACTTCGCGCACAATGCGAGTGTACGAACAACAGTTTGGTAGACTGCCACCAGGGATCTTGATTAAGTTTTAGTATTTTGATCGTGTTTGTGACATGTTCCCATTTAATACTGTACATACACGGTCTTTATAGACATAAATGACGGAAACCCCTATCAAACAGAGTAACTCCATTATACGTAATAAAAGCCGTGAATCGTAAATCATAATCTTTATAGTTAGTGAATGCGTACTTTGGAAGGGTTGTTTGTTTCGTGAAATTAGCGATGAAAATATATATTGTTTATAAGTCTCACGAGTAAAAAAGAGAAGCCATGCCGGTGATATTTGATATATATCCACCAAAATCTAGCACGTTTTAGGACGGTGAGTGTCAAAGGAAATTAGTTGAATGGAACAGCACGCCGATTTTCTGTTCAGCTGTTTATGCGCCTTACGGCGGAACGAAGGGTCGCGAAAATTTTAATCAACATAGAATTCAAAGCTCAGCTAAATAAACGCATTTTCAAATGCCCTCAATTGTGGCATCTTAATGGTAGGCTGTTACGTCTGTTTCGCGTTAAAACGAAAGAGGGTCAATGATCTGAACGTGATTTTCACGCTTCGTTATCTTCTGACAATGAAAAACTACAATGGATGATGTAGGTATCTCTTTGAAAGACGGGGCAATGGGATATATTAAATAAAAGAGGCCACTCACCAACAGCTCAATACAGCTGTAGAAAGCGTAGCCGCCACTAAGAATAGCTCTCGGCTAATTCGCAAATTATTCTAGAACGAGATCGCGCGGCATACACCACAAACCAAACATATTTAATGGGGACTATGATTCCGTTTACGTCCTAATATAACGTCGAAAAAAGTAATTTGACTCACGGAAACATGCTCCCCAACAAAAGCAAACACAAGGCCGAGCGTTTAAAATTCATGTGCTATAATTATTGGGAAAAATAGCGTGGCGAAGTGAAGCGTACTTACCAAACAGTCCTCGCATGTGGCTGTTACTGAGTACGTGTGTTCTCTACCGTCCTGTCCACAATCCATACGTTCTATAATTCCCTTGAAAATTTTAAAGCTGCTATTGGCTTTTCTGTCTGCGTCTTCGAGGCTCTTTAATTGCTCGTGACAGAGAGTTTTGTTCCGGAGAATTGCAGCGTTCAAAACTCCATACAATGGGAACAGGGTACAAAAATGTAAACGGTAGTCGTTCGTAATGTCCTCAGGGATTGCTCCTCGACTCGCATGCTGCGTTAAATTTACGCCATCACATAAGTACGACAGATTAGCTGGGCCTGATTGAGAAGTACTTAAAGGCATTCCACAACAGACGAGAGAATCGCTGCTTATTCCCTCGGTGGCACCAAGTTCTATGGCGTTTATGAACAGGGTAGTTACAAAAAAAAAACACAAAATCGCAGGCCTGACAAAAAACCTGCCGCAAAACGATCGCCGGTTACTCCATGTGAAGAGAGTTCCCTGTGCTGTTTCCCGCATAAGCAATACAATGCATTGAGGATAAACTACAAAGGTAAAAATTCGACCGCGGCCCAAATACCAAGCTTGTGAAAATCATACGAAGATATGAAGACTTTCCGAAGACCAGTTTAAGATGACGATGGCTTGACCGTTTTACTAATGAAGCATCTTACTATCTTCCCAAATTTTAGACTGTAAATACGGTCTCATAGCTTGTTCAAAACATACGCACTCTGTCACCACAGCACAACTCGACCGAAAGACGTGTACATAATGCTTGTGTCAGAACCAAAGCGGAAAAAGCCTTTTCCCTACTCCGGTGTATTACTTCTCCGCGACCCGGGGTTACATTACAACGCATGTGCCGTGACTTGACCGTCCCTCGGGTAAAGCGTACGTGTGATATTTGTGCCGTCGGGAGCAGTTCTACACAATTTATTAATTATCTATTCATGGCATTATGCCTTGACTTTGCCATGTGTCTCAAAAGAAACAAAACAGAGATTGCTTTCCTTTATTTATCTCAAATAAAACTAGAAGCAGGATTTATTACTCATTAGGAGAACTCGTCACGTAAAAGCACCTCGACGCTTGAATGCCTTCAGCGTTATTTTATACGTATTTTTCTTTATTTCTCATCATCTTTCGTGCAAATATTTTGGTCATAGGAAAGACTCTTCCAAGCTCTCTAAATTCGAATTTTCTCAGCCCTGAATATGAGTTGAATGCTTTAACGTTATGATTAGGGGCCTTCAGAATTATCTGGAAAACTAGTTTTCCCTCACTTGTTTTAAATTCTGCCTAAGGTCATAATCTTTCACATTCCATGATCTGATACGATCAAGAGAACCAAACTGTGTCGAGAGCAGTTAAATCAGTTTTCACTTACTTTAATCGCTTCTCCCTTCGACTTACTTCACGTGGTAGATTTTGATGCCTAAAGTTTCTATTTTTCATTTTATTATATATAAATTTTTTTTTTTCACTTTCCTATTCTGTGTCACCTACAGCTTTTATCATGATAAAAGATCTACCTCGTTGGTGATAATTACGAAGTATGTCAGAAAATAAAAAAAAGTACTTTATTGGAAGAATATGACAAAAAATGGCAAGAGAAAATTGCCCTTTCCTCTGGTATCGTATTTAAAATTTCGTAGCTGTTATAATTTGTATTCAAAGTACTAGGCTGTTTAAACTGTGTTCTCCTCAATACCACGAGCCACGCCATTGAACAAAAGCCTTTTATAGGCAATAAAGAGCGATACAATAAAAACATGACAACAAAGAGAGCATAGATTTACCATGTCAAGTGCCCTTTTTGCTTAGAACTTGAGTTTTGGAGTGTGAGTTTTTGTTAGGAAGTGAGCTCTGAGATTTACAATTATTCTGCTAGCTATTCCTTCAAGACCTCCAAGATCAAAACAACCGCTGCTGAGATAAGCCAGGGAAACAAGCCCACTTAGTTTCGAAGCTACATGTGTACTGTACATGTCTTATAGAAAGTACCGCCCTCGTTGCCATGATTACTTTCCAGATGCCTGTTAACTTTCCGAATTGTTTATAATTTCACACAGTATGTTTTAAAGCCGGCGTTCGTAGAGAAAATACCCTCCCAGGGAAACGATTCTATCTTGCATAATTTTCTCGCTTTATAAATACTCTCGTTATCTACCTGACAACATTTCAGTACTTGTGATTAAAAGATCGAAGCTTAATGTATCCATTTTTTGACAGCACTCGACGTGGTTCTGATAGCTCTGACGTTTTAGGGGGTGTCGTTATCTTAAAAGCAATAGGCTCGTAATGACCAAAACAAGTTTTCTTTTTTAAAAGGAATGGAAATGTAAATATGTCAAGTAAACAACTAATACAGCTGAGTTTGAAAATAATCAGAAGTCGAGGAAACTTTATAGGTAGACTTCATGTCTAAATTTCTCTTTCGGTTCCCGTTGTCTTCATTCGGCCCCTGCGTTCCAGTGAGGAACCAGGGGTAGGAAGGCGTGACAAAGCCCGAAGAACCCCGGGGGGGACTCCCATATGGAGTGGACGGGGATGCTCGTCGGAAATTTTGAATTTAACCCCTAAAAGAGACCAATCTGGGCGTGGCCGAAGCTTATTCAGACCCCTAAAAGAGACCAGTTTACAAAACAGACAAATAAAAAGTACAGTGACTTTTAATGATGGCGAAGACCTTATCATCGAATTCTGAATTGAGTAAATATAAAGAATCAAAATTCTTTCTGTTTTGTTATTTCTTCACGTGCAACCCTTAGCGAGACCTTGACGGCTAAAAATAATGACATTTTGCCCAGAACACCCTAAGCGAGACCAAAATCCGAAATTTACACCCCTAAGCGAGACGACGAGCATCCCCGTCCATTCCATATGGGAGTCCCCCCCCGGGCGAAGAACTTTTGTGCATGAAGCTTTAGTTCTACAGAGAGAGAAAAACTCGTTCAGTTTATTTATAACTCGTGCGAAATACGATTTATTTGGTCTTCTTCATTTTTCTTGACCGACATTGTTTACCTTTCGAGACAGTATTACACTTAAGTGTTTATGCAGCTTTTTTTACCAGTCGACGAAGTCAGTCTCCTGTTACAACATTATGACTGCAACCAAATCATAATAAACACTGATTTTACAAAAGAATTAATCTCCCCTCTTTTGATTGAAGTATCCCTGATTGCAAATCATCAGTATCCCTGATTGCAAATCATCAGCATCCCTGTTTGACTGTTACCCTCTGATTGCAATCATTTGAAACTAAACGGGAGAGCAAAATTCCTTTCCAAGCGCGTCATCAACAAATCATGCGTCACCAGCAAATGAATGAAATTTCACACAGTCAGGTAAGGTTTTTGTTTTCAGGTTTTCGCTTTATAAGCTAAATCATACTTACCAGAATCGTATCGAAGGCTTGACACAGAACATTCGAAGATTTAAAAGAAATACCGATGCACGTTGTATGTGAAAAATGAGTTAAAAAGTTCTGATACGGTGGATTATGGGTTGCGCACAATTGATAGGCTCTGGATAACTGAAACTCCCCTCCTAGCTGGCTTGAGCTGTACTAACATTGGTTTTGCCATACCGCAGTGTCGGGTTCTAACGTTTTCATCTGTGGATCAAACCATGCAGTGTGACCATTCTATTCTTTGTAAAGCTACTGAACAGTACTGTACTGTGGTACTGTTCGTTTTACTATACAGTGTGGTTCTAACTTTTTCATCTGTGGATCAAACCATGCAGTGTGACCATTCTTTGGAAAGTTACTGAACAGGACTGCCCTACATAAACTACGTCTTTGATTTGAAATTAAAGGCGTAGTAAGCGCGCTCTACGTTCGTCTACGACGTTCCTTTCCAATGTGGAGTGCTAACATTCAAGGAAGAGTTTCTTGTTTTGATCCGTGATCCCGTTGGGTGATGGCGGGACGCCGATAAGAAAATGACGTGGGTGCCCGTCGGAAATTTTCAAAAAACACTTTAAAGGTACAAAAATCTTCTTTGATGCGTGTAGATCGACTAGCATTTTTCCCCCAAGAAATACCAATGTAAAAATAACACTAGAAGTGACACTTGGAACTGACGTGATAGCGACGAATGACAACTCTTGTACATGTGATATTGATGAGTGACGAATAGGAAAACAATATATGAAAAACAACTGTAAATAAATCCAGTCATATTTTTACCCCAAAAGGTACCACGATAATTCTCTCAGTGGTCATTTTGGATTTTGCACCCCAAGAGGTACCAGCCTACAAAATATTGACCCACAAAAGATACGACGAGCACCCCTGTCATCTGTTGATGGGAGTTAACGTCCCCCCACCCTCCCCCCCCCCCCTTACCCTTCCCGCGCCCGGCCAGTGATCCCGCGTTCAATAATATTCAGTTTTTAGATAAACCTTTCCTTTACATGTCTGAAATGGAACTCAGTATGATTAAACTCTTGATAAATATCAGATCATTTTTATCTCTTCGATATTGCTTCTATATGTCTTACGGTCACAGAGAGTGTAAGTGCTGCAGCGCTTAGACAATGCTTGCAATATATTTCTCAGTGTGCCATGTTGAGCGTGAGGATTACAGTGTTGATCATAATATTACAGCTCAGGGTTACTTATTACTAACTCTCATTTTGTACTGAATAAAAGCCTGACTTAATTGAGTTGCGGAAAACGAAAATACGAAAGAGCGATCAGATCCATTTAATATGTATACTGGCAAAAATCACTCTGCTGCTTACAATCGCCATATGTCGACAAGTGATCATGACTTAAAAATTACCTTTTCTGCATGTTTATTTATTTCTCTCTTATCGCTTTCTAGAATGATTACGGTTACTTCAGCTTGCAAATTAAAAGCACGACTGAAACTCAACCCTATATTTTCTTCACTTAATTTTTCGAGTTTTATTCTCGGTTTCAGACAAACGAATTCCGTCGAGGCTTTTGTCTGATTCTATTTCCTCGACAAACGTACAACATCCCAAATAAAGGTATTTTGTACAAAGCGAGCGTATATAGTTTTAATTTACTCACGAATTTATCACAAGAAACACGCTGGAGGGCTGCAGGGAGTGAAGGCTGGTGAGTGGGTCAGGCTCTTGATCTTTTGTATCACAATACAATATATCCAACGAGCAAATGCAGGAGCCATCAATATGTAAATCATACAAAGTTAGGAAGCTCATTTTAACGGCCTAGTTAATTTTAGATTCACCCTCTGGCAAGGCTACCGACTTATATCTTTGAATTTGAACTCATTGTTAGAGTATTTTAAATGATTAGTTGTAAATATACGCCCTTTGAAATATTTAAAGTTATGCCCTGCAGGAGATGTAGAATCCTAATTTAAAACTAGCAGCAACTGATTTCACGCGATAAGCGATCTAAAATTAAAGTAAGTAGGTCTGTAAGTGGCAGTCAATGTGACTTGATCGCTCTGGCTGATTGCTTGCGAACACTGTCGTCGTTTAACCATTGCTCAATCTCTCTGCCATGGAGAATCTAGCCTGCAGAGCAGGCGTTTTTTAACGAAAACTCGGAGGTACATTGATCGTGGCCGCCTTCTTGAAAAGCAACGGAAAAGACTAAGGGGGAGGGGCGGTGGAAGGGGGGAGGGGCGGGGAGGCGAGAGGAGAAAACGCCTGCCAGCAAAGCCTATGAAATTACCGAACGCCCCCTAATTAGTCGCGCCTGACTACTTTTCCGGAAATGCAAACACAGCCAATGAAAATCGATTTCACTTCTTTTCCGGTAGCCTCAAATTACGACTCACGGAAAGCAACAGTTCCCTTTTGTCTGGTTTCTTAGTTGTTGCCCTAAGAGAACGTTGAATTCATCTTCATGTTTACAGCACAAGTTAATCGAACACCTTCTAGGATCTACTGAAAACACAACAAGGGAGGAAAAGAAACCTTTGACCCTTCCATGTTTCTACAGTGTGCCATTCATGGACTATCAGTGCAGCAAGATTCTGGTGTGGAGCAGTGTTGCTCTTTTTGAGCCGACCGAGTAAAGGCTTCTCCAAAATTTCTTCTTCAGATCCAAAGATTAGCTGGTATTTGCCGTTCTCTACATCTTCTTAACTTGCGTCCGAAAGTGATGTACCCGTTAAACCCATCGCAGTTGCTTCGGACAATTGATCATGCACAATACTTTTAAGGAGGCTCGATAGGCCAAAATTCTTGAAAAATGGCAATTTTTAGATTATGGTTTTTGAGGCAAGTTTAATTATTGTAGTCTTGCGTTAGGGGTGTTTTTTCCAATTTTTTTTTAAAATAAATGTGTTTTTGAGCCATTTGTGAACTTCGGTAAAAAAAAACACAGACCGTTTCCATGGCAACCAGAGTTGTTTACGCGTCGTTTTTGAAACAGAAATGGGATGAAATCAAGAAAAAATGCTCCCAGGAGCGATTCAATACCTGTAGGGGCCCGGGTAAGAGACATTGGTCATATCATGGTAAATACATGAAGCATTGAATCCTTCAAACACGAATGTATTTTCGAGTCTCCATTTTCAGAATTTCTCCTGTCAAACAAATTGAGCAAATGCCTCCAAAGAAAAAATTTAGGAGTGGTGGAAGCAAGAAAAGGAGATTCGCAGGTGATAGATATACTGCGAAGGAAAAAAGAACGGACAACGAGGCTTCGATTGGTGAAGAATCGGCGGAAGAAACCGAAGTATCCGACACCGAAGAAAACAAGCGGAGTTTGAGTATTGATGCTACCAAAGTGAAATCTCTCCCGGCTTCTGTGAGAAAACTGGACGAAATTTCAAGTGAATCAGATAAAAACTCAAGCGAAGATTATTCCGAAGGACCAGAGGGTTTTCGTTTGGTTGACATTTCTGTGCTTTCGGCAGTTTTTCATTTATTGTGTTGTCCTGTTTGCAAGCATGGCCGTGTCGAGTTGCAGGAAGACAGCGGTGCCAAGATGGGTTTCGCTTCCCTTTTTGTACTGAAGTGCGAGAACCAAAAGAGCAAGTTCTTTGAGAAATTTTGCTCTTTCTCAAAAATCGAAGGGAGCCAAGCATTCGAGGTAAACAGAAGGATAGTTGTGGCTACCAGAAACATTGGTATTGGCCATCAAGCACTTGCATAATTGTGTCATGAACATGCCCCTGCCAACTATGCAATGAATGAAAATTCTTACAGACACCATGTTGTCAGGAGTGCTACACAGGTTGTCTGTAAGCAAAGTATGGCAAATGCTGCTGAAGAAGTCAAAACCTTTTATGAGCCACAGGAAGATGGGATATTTGACATTGGAGTATCAGGAGATGGCACATGGAGGAAAAGAGGATATTCATCCTCGTATGGAGTTGTCACGGCCCTCTCCACAATCACTGGCTTGAACACTGTTGAACTTGCTGTATTTATAGCAGTCTCACACTTTAATGAGTGTGCAGGCTCAATCCGTTTAGTCCTTCAAAAGTTAGGAATCAACCTGGGAGTGCACTGCAAGAATGGCTGCAAAAGACTTGACCACAATAGACTACGCCATTCTCGCAGAAAGAGTACAGAGCATTCAAAGAAGAGAAGAAGGCAAATTAGAAACTTTAAGAAAGGATACACTGAGACTTAAGAGGCACTTGAAGGGCTACACTATAAAGCTGGAGCCTTTTAAGACATAACTGTGATTCAAATTGTACTGCTCATCTTTTACACTCATTTTTCTTAAATTCCGTACGCGAGGCTTACTTGGACATGGTAAACGTAATATCTCAAAGAATATTTGGAATAATCAAACAAAATTTTCACTCAGTGTTTAGTATGAATAGAGCTATGCAATGAACTAAAACAATGAGGTTTTGAGCAATGTGTTATGACTTATGCTATTTTTTGTCCAAGTACTTCATGCAAATTTGTTTTCACTTTTTTGAGAGAGTGTTAATTGCTATCATTTCATAGTAAGTTGATATTCCTAGTTCATTGCACAGCTCTGGACATTGGTTTCCAGTGTGCCAAATCTCAGTTATCCACTATGAAGCATACTGGAGATATTGTGTTTACTGGTTACCCCATAATTCAATTTGCAGAAATGGGTGTGGCTCTTTGAGGGGGTGTGGTTTATCAGGAATGTAAGGAATTTGCGTAAAACTTGTTGGAACTTATTCTTTGAAGGCTATTCAGTGCTATTGACTTTAATAAAAGGCCATGGGTGAAGGTAAACTGTTTAAAAAATGTTAACAAAATTTGCCATTTTTGGACTATCGAGCCACCTTAAGAGGGCAAACAACGATCACACATGCAGGTTTGCCTGTCAATATTTCTTTCACCCGCACAAACAACTGAAAAATGAGGCTTTTTCCAAAGCCTGTTGGAAGAACTGCTAATAAATCTTGCCTCGACAACAGCGTCGTAACCGCTTCCTTTTGTTCCGATCGTAAATTAAGCGATATTCCCAATCCAGCGAGCGCAGAAAGAGCTTTCTCCAGGGCAGAATCGAAGTCTCCCAAATCCGGATGAATGAAATTTCGGAAGAATCAGACTAAAATACTCCTCTCGTAGGGCCCGTAAAAAAAATAAATGTCCCCTTGATTGGCAGCTAGCAATCAAACATCCGAAACCGCGCCAATCAGAGTCCCCGTCGATCTGGTGTACGGGTTCGCCAAACGAACAATGGCTGCGGGCAGGCGTATTTTTTCCTCCCCTCCCCCTCCCCCTCCCCCTCCCCCTCTCCCTCCCCCTCCCCCTCCCCCTCTCCTATTTTAAACCCATCAGCCTCTCCCTTAAAATCAGTTTTTGACTCGTCACAACTCTGGTAGTTTCAACGTCCAAGATGGCAGGACAAGGTTATTCCTAAAAACATTTTATGGATCGCGCTCCAAAATACGCCTGCTTTGCAGGCTAATCGAGTACATGAAAAACGTCCGCGTCCGTAGACTGGGTAATGGTATCCTGAAAAAGCATTTTCTTTTCTTTAATTTGTTTCTTTTTTCATAGATACTGAGATTTATTTTAGCTAGACAATTTTCAGCTTGCACGAATTTTTTTTTTTTCGCTCACTGCTTGTGCAGGAATTTTTTTTCAGGTGAACCCCTCTGCACGAATTTTTTTTTACTACGTGTGAAAAAGTCACAATTGGACCTTCCTTCTGCATGAATTTTTGTTTTTACCTTCTTCTTTGCATGAATTTTTTTTTGGCACTTTCCCTTGCATGAATTTTTTTTGTTTTCCCCCCCCCCCCACCCCCCATCACTTTTCTAATGGTCCGTCCCTTATAAGATTCATCATGGCTTAGTGAACATTGGATTTCCCAGTGTATTGGAAAAGAATACTAGGTCAAGAAGACCACATAGTGTAAAATATAATCAAGTACCTTGTAAAGGTCTTAGTTACTCTTTCTTTCCAAAATCCATCAGAGTATGGAATAACCTTCCCCCTGAGGCGGTGTATGCTGCCTCAGTTGAACAATTTAAGGCAATAGCCACTCAAAAATTGTCTAATATCAATTTGCCACACATCAAGCGCCTGTAATTTTTCTTATACTATTTATACTATCTTAAGAATGTGTATATCTAGAAAATTATATTGCCTTGATTAGTCCCAAAGCTGTTCAGAAGTGAAATAAAACTAAGAAACTAAGAATCTTGTTTTGGGTGGCGTCCTCTGCACAAAGTAGCAAACAAGCCTTTTTATTAACCAGTTTCTTTCCACGAAACTCTCTTCCAGACAAGAAATCATAGAGACCTCGGAGGAAACTCAAACTTCTGGCTATAACTAGCCTCTAAAAATTCTCAATGTTATCTGTCATTGTTTGATTTATCGGTTTGAAAAAGTCTTTTGTTTTCTTCTGCTGTTGTGCTGGGGTTAAGGCCTAATAGGGAAGTGGAACGCTCCTAGCAATGGTCTCTTTGCTCCCGCTTAAAGCCAATCAGAAAGCGGGGAAACTATTCCCCCGTAAGGAGAAAACGAAGTATGGGACAGGATCGATTCAGTCTGGTTGTATGGTGCTACTGCATAGAAGACCCACAGAGGTCACGTCCTGTGATTATACAACTCAAAATCCTTCACATTAAAGAAGTTTTGTTTGTCCGGGAGGAGTTGAGAGGGTAAGGAACTGACAAAGCCATAAGTTATTAACATTATGGTTGCATCGGTTCACCGTACTCCACCGTTTTGTGATTTCCACCCCAAATCCTTCCAAGACTTTTGTAACAAGATTATTGACCCGTTTGTGACGAACAGGTTTTTATGTATATGTGTAGCGCGGAATACCTCTGAGACCACTACATAAAGACTTTAAAACAATAGGTGTTAGGAAAAGACTAATTGAAAACATAATTACAAACAGCAATTCATTGAAATTCAAAATTCAAACATGACCCATCCAAACAAACTTCACCAGGATTTTCCAAACAATCTCTTAAACATACGTTTACGTCAGTTCAGCAACTGAAAGCAAGCATACTGGAAGAAATAAAAAGTAACAGATCAATCTCAATAGAACCAATTACAGAAAGAGGCGTATCCAAGTAATTCAATCGAAATGTACTGTCAATGCAGGCCCCGTTTGTTTAATATTCAACGGGGCCGCGGTTCGATTCAGCGATAAGTGTGAATTATATCTGCAGTTTAAGGGAAGCTTGTCTGATCAAAGCTTGATATTAAACTCACGTAGAAAAGCGTTGGTGGTTCTTGAAATTGAATATTGGGTTCCGTAAATGTTAATTGAGCGGCTCAGTGTTGTTCTCCTATTTTGAAATGCATATCAGTGTGGACAAGATCAACCAAAACAGCGTTGTCTTTTAAGCTAGATCCAGTGTACTTTGTGAAGCCTGAAATAGTCGACTGTGGTAAACCGCCTTCCGTCGAAAGCGCGAAATCTCGAACAGCAACATGCATTAAGCGCACTGAAACCCTTGTGGAACAGTTGGCGCAACTGGGCATGACGTCATAGGGAGCGCATGCGTAGGTTGAGATCAAACTTAGAATAGACTACCCTAATTTTTCCATGTGATATCAGGTGCAGCCGGCGTGGTCTAGTGGATAGAGCAGTCGACTAGGATGCGATAGGTACCGGGTTCGAAGCGCGGGATGGCTCTCGATCTGGCTTGGGGGCCGGGCCTCCCACCCCCTTGGCGTTTCTGCAAAGGTGTCTAGGAATTACTCTCCATCTGGCTTGGGGCCGGGTAATTTCACCCCTCCATCCGCACGTTTTTTGTTATATAATTTTATTTTTTCATATTTTAACTTCACAAACACAGGCAAAGAAATCAATATACACTGTTCTGAGGGCTTCCTTTTTCCACTTTTTTTTCGTTTTTTTTTTCTTTTCTTCTTTTTTTCTCCTTTTCTTTTTACTTTAATGTGTAAGTAGAATTGGACTTTGGTATTTTTCCCTTGCCTAATTTTTTTCTTTAAAATTTACCATTAACAGAAAGTCCACAGGGGCAAACTTTCATTATATGAAACCAAGAGAAAAAGAAACATGAGAAAAAGAAAGAAGTAATTGTACCAGTTACAGTGCTCTTAGTTTCTTTTTCTACTTTTTTTCTTTTTTTTTTCTTTTTACATATTCTCTTGTGCTTTAATGTCTAAATAAAATCGGCCTTTGGCATTTTTTATTCCTTGCCTTTTTTTCCAAAACATTATCATTAAGCAAGGTTCACAAGAGCTACGCATCATTATATAGGACACAAAAAAGGAAAACCAGAAGAACGTTTACCAGTTACAGTGTTTTCTGAATGTGAACGCTTGAACCACATGTTTTTTTCTCTTTTATAGGCACCTGATTTTCCTAAAAATTTCAATTTCCCCTTGAAGTTTCGGCTTTTTATATATACTTGTGTGCGAAAAGCACACCTCGAGAAGAGGATATTCTTTGGTTTACACTGTAGTTGGTTAAAAAGTAGACGGAAACAGACCCTCAAAGTAGACAGCTCGCTCTGTCTGCTGCTATTGTTATCACTGACAGCTGGTCGGAACCGTAGACATGATAAAGGGAGTTAAACAGGAAGTCAGAAACATCTACCTCATAATTTTTGTACAACTGTGTAGTGATTTTGTGATTGATTCTCCCAAACAGCAGATCATTTCTTTGGATCTCTTGAGCATCTCTTTCAGAAGTGTAAATATGTTTTATAAAAGTAGCTGTACATCACTCTGCTGAGATTCTTACAACAAATTCAGTTACTCCGTAAACAGACGGATCTAACTGATTTATCAAGAAAATTCCATTTCTTTTTCACCTGTTTTCAAAAAAAATATATGATGAGTAATCATCTTTGTTTTTATTTAGCAACAATGCAAACAAGCAAGCTTAACAGATGACTGGAACTAAGTTTATAAGCCATAAGGCGCTTCTTAATCTTTCATGTTGTCAGTCAAATAGATCTGAAGGAGGTCTTGGCAGTTACAGCGGGATGCTGTTGCCGTTGTAGTTTTCAAAGGTCTGAGCAGCTGACAGTACATGAAGCCCATACATGGGGACGAGAGACACACAGCTGTTTCTGGTGTGCAGAGTTGATACTGTACCTTTAGCAAAAGTTGTGTGCAGTCAGTTGTAACTGCCTGAAAACGGTGCCAGAGGCCTAGTATCAAGATGAGACAATTTTCATTTAATTATTATTCCAGGAGATAGTACTAATACTTTCAATGACTGATTGACTGATCGAGAACGTAAAAAAAAAACAGCAATTCACTTCTTTTCAAATTTCCTTAAGCCTTAAATAGATAAGTAAATGAGATAAGACTTTGTTTACATTTGATTTACATTTTTTCTTTGCCATTTATGTTTTTAAATTACCACAAACACAAGGTTGACAAGGGCAACCCATTATTGGATACAGAATTAAAAAAAAGAGACGTTGTATCAGTTAGAGTGTTTTTTCAGTTAAACATATTTGACAGGCATGAAGGTACTTTTTTCTCGAAATAATTCCAGTGGCAGTAAGAACGTTAACCCTAAGGATTTTCAGTGGTTTGTTTTAATGAAACCTGTGCAGGGATTTACTCATAAAGGCTTACAAACCAAATGAACCAGGCCTAAAAATGTACTGTGTTGCTCTCTTTGGTCCCAGCGTTAAGAATTTTTCCCGCCAAAATATACCTCGAGTGCCAGCTTCCCTCCCAGCGGATTTCCCTATGGCGCAAGCGTTCTGTGAATCAAATTTCCAAGATGGCGCACATGAGCTTCGAGCAATTTTTAAGTCAGGTTTGAAGAACTAATGGCTTTGATTTCAGTGATAATCAACCAAAAACATTTTTTTTTTAATTGGAATTTAAATATCTAGGTGGAAGGAGCCTTAGTCTCAAAGAATGGTGAAGTTCTGGCGGTAAGAAATGAAATGATTTGTTACATTATTTGTGTTTATAATAATATAACTGTACAAGTTTGTGACTGATTCGTTGATCTTAATCCTTCCCCTCCCAAGATCTGAACCGTAATTCCTTCTTAATTACAAGGAAAAACTATTATTTTAGACCCTTAAGACCCAAAGATCCTCTCCAAACATCTATAGGCATCCAGTTAAGTTGCAACAAAATGTCTTGTGATATTATGGCTAGGGAAGCAAAGAGGGCTTATGGTATTCGACGAAACGAAACGAAACGAAACAATTGGTAATCGCTGATTTCAAACCAATAAACACAGGAATACATCAAACGTAAGTGTCCTTTATTTATTTTATAGAAAGATAAGTAAGAATAATGATATTTGGCGTTCGGAGATCTCAGTACTGTATTTCTCATTCAAAGTCTCAACGGTTGTTTGTAACGCGACACCGACTCTCTTGTGAGAAAGTTAATTTACATAACAAACTCGTAACGTGAGCTTGGGGCACCTGTGATTTTCATTTTCACAAGTTACAGTACTAGTTTCCTTTTGTTTCGTCGATTACCAATTGTTTCGTTTCGTTTTGTTTCGTCGAATACCATAAGCCAGCAAAGAGAAGGGACAAGTAACATGGAATATTTTAAAACAGTGTCGGTCTCTCTGATTACAGGAACTACTTTCATTTCGACATCCCCACATTGCAAGTCCAAGACTTCAGGTTAGTAAATTGCCGTCACGGAGAGTAAAAGACGGCAAGATGCCTCTTGCTATCACAGTCAAAATCTCATCGCCTTTATCCCTTGTACGGTAACAGGTTCTCATATTAAGAATCTGTTGATTCTGTACCTGTGGTCCAAACTGATAAGAATCTTTTTTATATCTCATGAAATGTGTCTTGAAAAAAAGGTGATTGTGTGCACATGTTGTAGGTTAAAATGAATTCAGATTAAAATGGTTTCAAACTAGTTTTATTAGTTTTTTCTTTTGTTTCAGATTAATTTTCATAATCCTTCAATAATCTGAAACAAAGGTGACAACAAATCAAACTAGCTTGGAACCATTTTGACCTGAAATTCATTTTAACCTACAAAATAACAACATACACACGCTTGTTGGGGAAAGAGGAAATCATCCATTGAGAAGCTCACATCACCAGAGAGCTTGCATTAGTTGAATATAAATATTATGTTGAGAATTCACAATCTAGCAGAGAGTCTCGAACGTTATAGAAACCTAATGTGGGCAGTAAAGTTGATCATTCACTTGACTAAGCTAAAGCTACTTTAAATCATCTGCTGAACTTGAATTTCAATTCCATAGTAAAAAGTAAAAAATTACACTGTGTCTATAAGGCCAGCAGCTGGCTAGGGGTCTTCAAATTACGAAATTGCCAACAGTTCATAATTTTCTCTTATTTCTTCATTTAAGAATATTATACGGAATTCAAACTTTGAGATAATTATTTAGAAGTAGGAAACATTTCTTGCTCACCTTTGTGGAATAGTTTTTAATGGCGAAATAAGAGAGAATTGTGTGATTCCAGAAAATATCCGTACCCCCCTGCCCCCTCCCCCCCCACGGATGGTTAATGGAAATTCCTAGGGGTGGGGGGGCTAAAGGGTAGACATTTCCTAGGGGTATAGGGGATGCCCACGAGAGGAATTTTCCACGGGGTTGTAAAAGATGCGATCCATCTTGCGAGGTACTTACGTGGATTATTTTGATTTGTAGCACAACAAAAATTAGAAATAGATGCCTTTTCGAGAAAAAGCTTAAAGATGTTTGTCTCAAAACGTTTTTTTTTCTTTGCTGGGCGTTCGCTATCATCTCTCCGACGACAAACGGTCACTTCGTTTTGGCTCGCACTGTACTGTGTTTTCACATGAAAAATCAAAATGGCTGACCGTAGCATATTAATACCCAGACCCCTAGGTTCTCTCTGCCTACCGGAAGAAAACATGATTCTACAACGGAAGTTCATTCATTCCTTCTTTATTTCCCATAAAGCTGATCTATAAACTAGAACTTTAAACGAGCAAAATTATAGAGAAAGCAACGACTTTAAGAAAATTGCGAAAGATTGAGTTTATTTTATTGAAAAGCCCTTTTAGTACTTAAGGAAATTCCTGGGGGGTGGGGGGGGTTATACATGACCCCTCTGGAACGGAAATTCCGATGGGGTGGGGGGGTCTAATTGGAAGAACCATCCATAAGGGGGGGGGGTATGGATATTTTCTGGAATCACACATTGTGAACTGCTGGCCATTTAGGTGTTAGAATTATGTGACTTGCAGTCAGTCATATAGCTGAAGAACGTTTCTAAATGTCACATAATGAACCATTCAACCACTATGTACTTGTAGAGCACTAACTAAGGTCTTGTAAGTGAATCAGACGCACTTCCTACTTCTTAATAATTATTTCATAGTTTGAATTCCATAGAATAGTTTTTAATGAAGAAATAAGAGAAAATTATGAACTGGTGACGATTATTTATCTTAGAAATTTGAAAACCCTGGCTGGCTGTCAGCCATACAGACACAGTGAAAAATTATTTTTCTTCACCCTCTTTTAGTTACCAGATACACAGGAACAGTGTGAGAGATGGTTTGAGCAACCATATGATGAAATGGTAGCCTCTCATCTCAGGTAATGTAGAATACTAGGTACATTATTGGACAATTTTAAGTTATAGGAGCTTACATATCTACACGTACGAGTGTGGAACCTGTTTGTCTGCAAGGATTTTATTTAAATTCTGCATTTTAGATTTTGGCTATTTGCCATTTTTCCAGATTACAGTTTGACAAATTAAGAGTAATATCTAAAGAATTCTCCTCTGTGTTGAATGATTTTATTTGGCACAACAACGATGTAGAAGGGAATCTACGATAAAACGTACAGTAAAATGAATACGCTGAAAACATAATAAAGCACGGCTGGCATTGTGCAAGCTAACAATGTACTTACAAATGTAATAAAAAGTGCTTTACGCCTGAAAAGTTGTGTAATAGAATGATACCAAGATAAATTATTAGTAAACAAAATGGCCGAGTATCCCCCGGGGGGGGGGGGTACTGCCATATATGGGCTATATAGGTATGTGCCGCTGTGAAGGGTATGGTTTCAAGCAGTTTACTCTAGCATAGGGTATATAAATCAGAGCATTTGGGTATAGAATAGGGTATCATTTTTCACGAAACTGACCAGTTGGTTGAGAATAAAAAAAAACTGAACTGGTATAAATAAAGTCATTTTTGGAGAGAGAAACGATTGTGGTATAAGGTTTTGTTTTGGCTAGACTGTGCTAGTGGAATATAGCTACTCTAGAATAGGAGTGATTTGGGGGGTTTACTCTAGTATAGGGTAGCAAAATTCAGCTGAACCAGCTCTGGTATAGGCTAAGGGTTTCAGGGTTCCAGCGGCACATCCCCACCCAGAAATTCCTAAAGTACCCCCCCTGGGGAGTATCCCGACATGGTCTGCAGACGTTCCCTTGAGGGGTAAGTCCGTGGTGTGTTCAGTTGTATAATGTCTCAAAACAGTGTAAATGTGTGAAATATCAATAAATTCATGTGTAGGGAAGATGAAATCTCATAAAAATAGTCTACCAAAATTGCATTTTTCTAATAACTTCAATTTTGTGAAAAATGTATTTTTCAGCACTATTGTAGACAATCTTGGAAGAAAGCAAATCTGAGTTCTCCCAACAGGAGTCAAATGTATGGCCTTCCCATTTACTAGTTCAGACATTCTACCACTGAGCTATAGGTGACTTATGAGAATAAGGCCATGTAACTAGGTTCATTGAACAAACATACCGCATACTCCTCAGATTTGAATGTCAGTGAAGTGGTTGTGAAATAGTGAAGGTGGCATATTTTGAAAAATATACAATCATCACATTTCACAGACTTCAACTTTTGTCTCCTGTTATTTTTGTCAACAGAGCCACATGGGCTGTAGCAAATGGTGATTTTGTAGAAGCACATGCTGCACAGGCAGTTGTTGTACAATATCCTTTTTCATTAAGAACATAGTAGAGTGGACTATGTTAAGAATTTGTCTTGATTGTACTGATTTGTAGAATAAACAGGGAGCTGAGATGGTTCAGCAATCATAACAGTTTACTAGGGTTCTGTGAGCCGACTTAAGTTTGATTTCATACAGTAAATGGGGTAAATTGTTGTTGGTTCTACAAATTTGTTTCTCCATAGGTTTCCTCTGAGTACTCTGAACTACATGTAGGGTCCTTCAGTCCACAATAAGTAATGAATTTGTGGATCCTCGCCACATTGTAGCACCAGTTTTATTTTTCTGAAAAGGGAGTTGGTATACAGCCCTGGATTTTAGTGTAATGCATATCACCCCATATTTTGTGGATTTTTACAATAATTGGTCTTGGAGACGTAAAAGATGCTTATAAATACAGAGCATTGTATGCTCAAAGGAACAAAAAGCTTCTTTTGCGACTGGCTTAGCAGCTACTTTCTGTAGCTCCCAGCATATACAGTTTATTTGCATAAATTTTAGCTCTTAAAACCAAATGTAAAGCAGCCTTGGAATGATATTATTGTAGAGCAATGTCTGTCATATTTAAAGAAGTAAACATGTTTTAAATTAGTCATAACAGAGAAATGAGAAATGTAAAAAGAGCGCAGATGCTTAGCCCTTTAATTGATATTGTTGCTGCTTTGTTTATTGTCTTGACATCTACCACATGTTTTACGCGTGCCTTCCAGAGCCAAAAGGATGAAAACTGGTATGTATTAGATTCTGTTTAGATGGTAATGGTTATGGGATTATATTTTGTGGGGAGATCAGAGCTCTGTAGAATTTTGAAAACAGAGTTCTCTCTTTTTTGTTGTATTGTACTTTCTTTTACAGGGCGTTGCCATTAATGAATACAGTTACTTTAGATCTCAGACTGTTTGCCATGCAGGTAAGTACTGGTAATACTCTCTGAAGACACTTTTACATTTTGTAGATTTGATACACTTTATAAAAGCCAGACAAAATTTTGTATAATTAAGGAACATACATACTAGTACTATTTATCCGTAATTTATGACGTCTGTTTAAAAAATTACAAGGATAGAAGGAACTGGGTATAGAAAACAGAGATTTTTACATTGGATCATGTATATAATTCTTGTACTGCTGTTTTGTACCATTTATTTATTTATTTATTACTGTACAATCCTGTCTAACATGAATTATGAGATTAATTTCTAAAGAAAGGATAATACTCAAGACATCAAGTGGCATAATTTGCATTATGAAATTGCTTGGTACAGTTGCTGTTAAGTTAATTGTTATGGCACATAATACCATAAGCTGTTCACTGTTAGTAACTCTTTGTTAGGCAGACAAACAACAAATACGAAAAGGACAGGGAAAGTCAGGTGAAGTACTGGAAAAGGCTGCTGAAGTAATGATGGGCTGTTTCCGAGTTTGTGCTAGTGACAGGTTAGTTATTTGAATAAGTGAATGGATCTTTCCTGATTTTGGTCAGGTTTTCTTTTGCTCACTATTGATTGATTTTCCTGTGTGCCAGTCCATTTTGAATGGGAATGATTGCCCTATACTTTTTTCTGCAGGTTTACGGAAATTGGTCACTAATTTGAGTAAAACCAAAATCTACCTGTTCAGGAACTTGTGTTACTGTCAAAAATAGAGTCTTCAAATTTCTGGAACATCCATGAAATTGTGTAAGCATATTCAAGAGCCAATTGCTAGTTAGAAAATGAGAAAGGTTTTTTTCACTGAAAGCTCTTGAAACGAGGAGAACAACTCATCTCAAAGTTTGTTTTTCTAAAACTTTCTTTATATCCATATTAAAAAAGATATGCAGCCACAGCTCATGATATTGATGCATATTATAAAAAAGTAAGTTATAATATTAAAGAAACTGAAGGACCCATGGGTAAAAAGTCTTAATAGTAAAGCAATTACCAGAAAGTAATTAATGGAAATTACCTTGATTTCATCATTAATGTATTTGCTTTGCACAGTATTTCCCATTTTTGTTCTACAGCCGATCGTCACTTGATGTTTCCAAGAAATGGGGCATGCTTGCTCTTGTTAACCATCTGTTTAAGATTTATTTCAAGGTAAACCTTTTGGATAATTATAATTATAGTTCTCATCAGATTGGCTTCTGGGTTTTGTTAATTGAAGAGATGAGTTGACAGGTATATATATATCTATATATCTTTTATTTTGCACTGTTCATATAGAATTTACATTACATTTGTAGAAATAAGTTATAAAACAAAATTAAATTAAAGATAGAAAATTAACGAAATTAAGATGTGCGCAGTGACCAAAGTAGCAGATGCTTCCGGGTTGGTCACTGCCACGTTAAACTAACTGGCATAGACAATAAACGTGATGAAAATAGATTTTACAGAGTAAAGGTGCTAAAGTAAACAAGTATCTAGGTGGATACATGAATCAAATGACAATAGAAAAAAGGGGCTAAAGTAAACTAAATCAATGTATTCTAGAGAACAGATTGCGAATTTAGCAGATATAGCTTGTATTGTTTGGAAAAGGGGTAATAATATAGTTTTTTTAGATGCAGTGGGATGCAGGTACAACTGTAGATGCAGTATTTTTGATGGTTGTTACATTCGTAAATCACAAAGTCATCAATTGCTTTTTAAGCTACAGTGGTAGTTTTAAGAAAGAATTCAGTTACTTGCTGGGACCCTACATGGACTATTTCTAATTTTAATTAAATTATTGATCAACTTGTTCTCACTATTTTAATTACTTACGAATATCTCAACACTAATGGCTCATAGCTAACTTGTAAGTAAGTAGTCAGTCAGTAACTAAGTAAGTAACTAACTTTATTAGACACTCCTGAAACAAATAACTACGATAGAATAAGATAAAGTATATGTACACATTAAAATATGTATAAAACTATGTGGTACAACTAGTCTTGTTTTAAAAACTTGTCAAACACATTTGTTGTTAGGGTTTTGTTAAAGTTTGCTGTACCTTTACACAGTTTTAAATTTTTGTTTGCTGTCCAGCCTCTTCAAACACTTAATGGTAGAACATATATTAATTTTGACCTCAAGACAGAGAGCCCTTGGTACATGTAGTATACTGTCTAAAGTAGCTGTTTCCTCATACCACATGCAGATTAATAAGCTACATCTCTGCAAGCCTCTCATCCGAGCAATCGACAGTGCACCCATCAAAGACCAGTTCAAGCTTGCTCATCTTGTTACTTACAGGTAGAATACTTGATTTATGTGATGTATGTTTAGTGTTGAAACTGCCAGCTTTGCAGCTTATAATTTGTATTTGTTGCTTATTGTAGGTACTTTGTTGGAAGAAAAGCAATGTTTGAAAGTGACTTCAAAGCAGGTTAGAACCAAAGTAGAACATTTTGTGGCTGTTGTCTCTATGTGTTACTTGATGTTGGTGAATCTTTACTATCATCTACTTTTGGATGATGAGATGTTTGTTAATGTCATTTTCCTAGCATCTTATCTCAACTTTCAGCTGACGAGTATCTGACATTTGCCTTTGAACACTGCCATGTATCCTCAAGAAAAAATAAAAGGTATATTTGACCAGATACAGGTATAATTAGTTATCAACTTCTCCCTAACTTTTCCTGGTTTAGAGTAATTGTAAAATTTGTTAACCTTTTATAAAAAGGAATAATACTGTTCACTTGGTGAAATTAAGGTATAGCTATACTAAATAATTTTTATTCTCTTGTTCTTTAGAATGAACCAAACATACTATGTTTGTAAATTTATTTCAAAATCCCATACTAATTCTTTGTAGAGTAAATCAGTTCCTTTCTTTTTTATTGTCAGAAGATTACAGACCCATTTTTAAGACAAAAGTATAACAAAAATTTTGTTGTAAATGCTCTTTTATGTCTTAATCAGTACATACGTTTGTGTCATTTTTTCAGATTCAGTTTCACCCGTGAGATTTTACCTTAGCAAGACTAGTAGAATAACCTTTTAAATCTGCATAGATCTTGTAAAGGGCTCCCTTCTAAACCATTAGCCTGTTTATTATGCTATTGAAAGGTGACTTACACCACATGAACTGATCCCTTCTAAGTCTGATGTTGACTTGTGCTCAGGTTGTCAAAACATCAGTCAATGTTGACTGCAGTTCTTTTCAGAAATAACCTACATCTGGAAGATCGATCTTGACAAGTAACTTACTCTACCAACGCATTCAATGACCCCATTGCTCTGTTCAGGTATGCTTCATAACTTACCATGAAATATGCCAATGTTAATGATGGTAATTTATTTATTCCCTTGCAGGGCAATCTTAGTATATCTTACACCAGTCAAGATGCTCCTTGTAAGTTCACCGCCCATTACTTTACATTGTTTGACATAGTCTCCTGTGTTATCACTTGTAGCGCAATTTGAACAGGGAATGCAAAATATCATGTTTGTTTTTAACTTTCAGGGCTTCATACCGAAGGAAGAACTTCTCCAAAAATACAACCTGACTGAGTTTGTTGATGTGGTACGAGCTGTTAGGTGAAGTCACTGTTGGAACTCTTTCTTTTCTGTTTGTTCTGTTTTAGCTTTGTTTCAAATTCTTTACTTCTTTTCTTGTTTGTTGTGAAAGAAATTACTCATTATACCACTGGAGAGGCACTGACTGTGGAGAAAATTTTTGATTAAATAAATAATTATCAGAGAATTAGTTAACAGAAGATGGGAAGGCTGTTTTGTATTTTCTTTACAGGGCAGGAAATCTGGCACTTTTTAATGAAACACTGGAAAGGCAACAGGTAAATTGTTCACTGTATGCAACTCTTTCACTCCTGATTTTGTGGAGACGTGGTAGTATAGTGGTTAGTGTGTTGAACTTCCAAGTACATGTATGAACTCTGGAGTGCAACCCCCCCCCCCTTGATGGAGGGGAACTCCCCTATAAAAGTGACGGGGGTGCTTGTTCTTTTACCTTACCGAACATTTTTCTTTTCAAGGACTTTTTGAAAGTATCAGGCGATAACATTACCACATTCCCCTAAAAGGTACTGAGACAACTCTGGCAGCAGTCATTTTAGGTTTTAACACCCTAAGCATTACTATTCCACAAATTTAAACCCCTAAAACTTACAACAAGCCCCCCCCCCCGTCACTTTTGTAGTGGAATGCTCCCTCCCCCCTCCAGGGTGCAAGCCCTGGTGATGGTCCTGTGTTTTTTCCTCAGACAAGCAACTTAACTCCACACTGTCTCTCCCCACCCTGATGTATAAATGGCTATAATAATATAATAATATAATAATTTACATTTATATAGCGCAAACCTCTATATGAATATATTCGGTTGCGCTTTACAATATCGTTATATTAAATTTATGCTAAAGGTGACTAAAGCATAAGAAACTATTAAAACCTACAATAAAAAGTATTAAAAAACCTATTGTAAAAGCCAACAATTAAATCTATTTAAAAGCTAAATTGAAAAAATGAGTTTTAACAGCAGTCTTAAAAGTGTCCAATGTCTTCATGTTGCGAATTGCCGAAGGTAATGCATTCCAGAGATAAGGTGCAGCTGACGGTGCAGCTGACTGGAATGCACGATCGCCAAGAGTTGGATGGGTCTTAATGCCTGGCAACTCGAGGAATAGAGACTCATTTGACCTTAGAGAGTACCTGGATTGCTTTTTGATAGTAATGAAATCAATTAGATAATTAGGAGCTAGACCATATAAGCACTTAAATGTCAAGAGTAGAATCTTAAACTTTATACGGTAACCTATTGGAAGCCAATGAAGGTGGAAAAGCAATGGTGTAACATGGCAGAATCTAGGTGTTCCGGTGACCAATCGAGCCGCGGCATTCTGTATCCGTTGGAGTTTCATGATATGTGAATTCGGAAGGCCATATAGTAGACTGTTACAATAATCTATTCTACTGGTGATAAAAGCATGAACTAATGATTCGGTGACTGAACGACTTAAATATTTCCTAATTCTGCGCATGTTATAAAGATAATAGAAAGCGGATGAGCAAGTTTTGTTGATATGACTTAGCATATTCATTTTAGAATCAAACCAGGTTCCTAGGTTTCGAACTTCACAAGATGGAGCAATTTGGGAGTCCCCAACCGATAAGGTACTAATGTTACTGACTTTCTGAAGTTGTTGTCGTGTTCCAATCAGAAGACATTCTGTCTTATCGGAATTCAGTTTTAACTTATCCGAATGCATCCATTGACTGATATCAGCAATACATGATTCCATGGCAGTTATAGCAGCGGTCTCCTCCAGATCATTTCCCGATCTAAACGCGATGTACAGTTGCGTGTCATCTGCATAACAATGGCAATTAGGAAGATGTGACTCGACGATCTTAAAAAGTTTGCTAGCATAGAGGGAGAACAATAATGGCCCGAGACAGCTGCCTTGTGGAACTCCAAATTTAAGATTAAAATTACTCGATAGAACTCCGTCTATATAGATACGCTGGGTTCTGTTAGAAAGGTACGATTCAATCCAATTAAGTGCAGAGCCTGAAATTCCAAAATCAAACTGGAGGCGATCTAAGAGAATCCGATGGTCCACGGTATCAAACGCGGCGCTTAAATCAAGAAGCACTAACAACGTGACCTTCTGATTTTCCATGTTCATCAGAATGTCATTCTTGACTTTAAGCAGGGCAGTTTCTGTGCTATGGTACCGTCGATAGGCTGATTGCAATGAAGGAAAAAGATCATGCTCATTTAAGTAAGACTGAATCTGATCAGCTGCCACTCTTTCGGCCAATTTTGAAACAAAGGAAAGATTGCTGATCGGTCGAAAGTTTTTAAAAACCAAGTCAAGACCTTGTTTTTTTAGCAGTGGTGTAACAATCGACTCTTTCCAAGTGTCAGGGAAAAATCCTGATTCAAGCGACAAGTTTATCATAGTAGATAACACGGGAAGTAACTCATCAAGGCAATCTTTCAAGATATTAGTGGGAGCAGGATCAAGTAAACAAGATTTTGTCGGCGCTTTGAGCACAAGTTTTCTTAAAGAGTCCATGTCTATACGGCGAAAAGCAGTAAAGGACGAAGAACAATGAGAAGAATGGCGGTTCACAGTGCTGTACAAATTCTCAGTTGCATCAAGGCTAGCACGAAGATTCGATATTTTCTTAATAAAGAACGACCCCATGTCATTAGCCAAGGCTAACTTATCGCCGTGAGGTGGAAAAGGCGTATCTGCTGTCTGATTGAACAGTTTCTTTGTAGCAGTAAAAAGCTTGCGTTGATCTCCAGAAATGTTGCTGACAAAATCTGTGTAAAATTCACGACGAGAGTTATTCATAAGAAAGACAACTTTGTTCCGAAGAAGTTTGAATGTTCTCCAGTCAGATTCAGACTTTGTAGACCTCCAGTTACGCTCAGCAATCCTTCGGCGACGTTTCGCAGATCTGATCTCATCAGACAACCATGGAGCTTGAACTCTTTGAGTCATGGATCTCTTCCGCCAAGGAGCGTGCTTGTCGGTGATGGACTTTAAAGTAGTATTAAAACAGTTAACGAGATCAACAAGGTGATTGGGAGTGTTAAGTAGCAATTCTGAAGTACGGATATCATTCTTAAACTTGGGAAGATTTATCGATTTAATTTTCCGAAACCACACTTGTTTAGCAGAGGACTCTGACCTAGAACCTTTTAAGTTAAACAATACTGTCGCGTGGTCAGACAAAAAAGAGCCTGAGATCGGTGTGTCTTGAATGATACTGTCCATTTTTCTGGTTATAACTAGATCCAATGTATGACCTTGAACATGAGTTTCAAAGTGCACATGTTGAACAAGTCCCAAAGAATCAATTAGATCCAAAAATGATTCTACATTGGGATTATCCTGGACGTCAACTTGAATGTTAAAGTCACCGCATAACAAAATGGGCTCCGTGCATAAGACAAACGATTCAAGGTACTGGGAGAATTCGGAAATAAAGGAAGAAATTGTTACGGGATGCTTTGTTGAGTAAGGAGGTCTATAGACGATGGCAAGTCGTATGCGAGAGGATCCACTGATTAAAATCCATTCAGAAAGTTCAAAAGAGCACCACATAGAAGCATCAACCTGCTTAACAATGATATTTGAGCGAGTGATCAAAGCTGTACCTCCGCCATTACGGCCAGATCTACATACGTCATACAATAGATACGTCATACATTATATTGCTACCAGCAATATAATGTTGGGGGTAGCCCTGCATTGGACTAGCATCCTATCTGGGGTGGGGTTGGGTGGGGTAACAATGCTCCCTGGTGCTTCATGCAACTGAAACCAGAATAAGCACTGACCTTGTGAGTTTTAGTGGTTGTGTCCACCTTAACCTACCTTTATTCCTAATTTCAGAATAGCAATGCTGAACATTGAGCAATCTTACATTTTACACCATGGTAAAGGGACTTCATTCTATGATGAACCTTGATGTTGACTCTCACATTCTTCTCCCTCAGGCATTTTTCATTCAATGTGGAGTATACCTCATCTTGGAGAAGTTAAAGATTATAACATATAGGAATTTATTTAAGAAATTGTAAGTATATATCTGCATCATTTTTTTTTTCAAGTCTTTTGGTGCAGTTTTGGGGCTGACCCAGTGGAGGGCTTAGAGGTAAACCCTCCAAAAAAAATTATACATGTACTTTTTTTCACTGATTGTTGAACATTAATTTTACTTTTTCTTTGATTCCCAGTCCTACTCAATCATGTTATACGTTTTCACTGGTAATTGAAAATCACATATCGCTTGACTTGCAGCGAGTTCTGATTGACTGCAGTTCATTGCAATTTCTGCTTTGTGGTTGTGACTCTTCAGAGTACTGCAATATTGTACTGAGTAGTTGGATTATTCAAAGGATTCCACCAAATTATGGCTGGAGTCAATTTGTGTACGTCAAGAACATCACCCACATGAGCTAAAAAGTAGTGTACTTGCATTCTAGCGTGGTCTTTTCTAGATAGATAGATAGATAGATAGATAGATAGATAGATAGATAGATAGATAGATAGATAGATAGATAGATAGATAGATAGATAGATAGATAGATAGATAGATAGATAGATAGATAGATAGATAGATAGATAGATAGATAGATAGATAGATAGATAGATAGATAGATAGATAGATAGATAGATAGATAGATAGATAGATAGATAGATAGATAGATAGATAGATAGATAGATAGATAGATAGATAGATAGATAGATAGATAGATAGATAGATAGATAGATAGATAGATAGATAGATAGATAGATAGATAGATAGATAGATAGATAGATAGATAGATAGATAGATAGATAGATAGATAGATAGATAGATAGATAGATAGATAGATAGATAGATAGATAGATAGATAGATAGATAGATAGATAGATAGATAGATAGATAGATAGATAGATAGATAGATAGATAGATAGATAGATAGATAGATAGATAGATAGATAGATAGATAGATAGATAGATAGATAGATAGATAGATAGATAGATAGATAGATAGATAGATAGATAGATAGATAGATAGATAGATAGATAGATAGATAGATAGATAGACCTTAAATCATTTATATCGCCCAGGGTAGCGCCTTCAGATGCAAAGAGCAATCTGTTATCAATGGGAGCCCTGAGCTCAACAATGTACTAGGACTACAATATACATATAAACATTACGCTGGTACTGATAATAATATAGATAGAAAACTATGTACAAATAAAAGATTTGAAAGTTAAATAAATAGATTCTTTCATGTAGTATATCAAACACGAGATAGAATGTTTTATCACATATCAAACACCGAGAAGAGAGTCAAAAATACGACGCGCAGCCAGGGTTCTCCAGATTTTTAAGTGGAGGCAGAGGAAATGAAAGTAGATGCAGTGGGTGAATTTAAAAAGTGCGGAAAGCGTTTCACTCGGCGCATGCGAAGATATGGGTCAGGGGCGCTCCCCCGAGAAAATTTTAATTTTTTCTTTTTTCTTTTTTTTTGGGGGGGGGGGGAACTAAATAAATATCCCACTAATTAAGAGCGGAAATTATTAAAGTGAATCTCATGGCCCAAAGATATCAGTATATTTTTACTTTATTTGATTTTTTTTCTTGCCACTGCCAATGATTTTTTTATATCGAACAAACTGCGGCGGATTTATTTTTAACAGCCCTCTTAGGAACTAATTGCTTTGAGTAGCCGGCACGTTCGTGACGACTAGCCGGTGGTTTTCGCCGGTCGCCGGAGTTCCTGGTGAACGCTGGCAGCAATTCGAGGTGTTTGATACGTGGCGAAACACATGTATCGAGTTCTCTATATAGCTCCTTGAGCGATATTATTTTGAAAGATAAAAACGAGCCGTGTTTCACCTCGTCACGGTGCTTGATTTCTGCTGTCTTTCTCTTATGGATTATTGATGCGTTTGGCAAAAAATCTAAATTAATGCCCGGCGGTTGACATGATATCTAAAGAAACAGAAACCGTACATCAGTAATTTGATAAACTTTAAACTCGAGTAACTATAACTGCTTTCTCGTGTCTCTTTAGGAGTCTTCTTTTGAAAACTCATCAGCTACCGTTGGAAGCGTTTGCGGTTGTACTTAAAGGCATGGAGGTGTGTCACTGCGAAACTGCATTATCTTGCATTCCATTGCACTACACTACAGCATTGCATAACCTTTCATTGCACTACACTACAACATTGCAAAACCGTTCGTTGCACTAAACTACAACCCTGCATTACTTTGCATTACACTACACTACAACATTGCATAACCTTACATTGCACTAAACTACAACATTGCATAGCCTTACCTTGCACTAAACTACAACATTGCATAGCCTTACATTGCACTACACTACAACATTGCATAACCTTACATTGCACTACACTACAACATTGCATAACCTTACATTGCACTAAACTACAACATTGCATAACCTTTCATTGCACTACACTACAACATTACATTAAAATGCTT